>JUFY01031841.1:0-90398 GCA_001855655.1 Leptopilina clavipes
AGAGAGAGAGAGAGAGAGAGAGAGGAAGAGAGAAAGTCACGTAGTGAGGGAAACGAAGGAAAAGAGAGTGGTCAACATAATGGAGGGTTTAATAGGAATTCCGAGCATAGTGTCGGGATAGTTTCAATCGGACAAATTGGTGCAATCCATTTTCTCGTCATTGTCAAGCGGCGACGATTTCAAATCAACGATCGCTAATTGCAATTTCATTTTCTCTCCTCTCTCTCTCTTTCTCTCTTTCTCTCATGCGCCCAAATGGCTGGCAGGCATTTCATTGATATGACTTCCGAGAAAAGCTTCGCTCGCCGCATGCTCTATACATTAACCTCCCCTTGTTGCCAAGCTTTTGTCTCACTTTATAAACATGTTTTATCAATACTTTACAAACAAGGAAAAAAAATGACTCAATAAATACTGAAACAGGAATTTTAAAAACGAGCATGTCCTTAATTTTTTGATGCCAAAAGACCCTTTTTTTTTAGTGGTGAATTTTTAATTGTCTCCACTGAAAAAAAAATGTATTTGATACAAATAATGAATTACTTGACTATTATCAAATAAATATTTATTTGAGTCAAATAAATTTCATTTGAGTCAATTAAATGGTATTTGACTCAAATACAGAAATTATTGATTCAATTACAGTTTATTTGATTTAAATAAAAATTATTTGGTTCAAGTAAATATTTATTTGATAATAGACAAGTAATTCATTATTTGAATCAAATAAATTTTTTTTTCAGTGTCTAATATGAAATTTTAAATATTTATGATAATATTTCATTAAATGAGATATTTAAACAATATTTAAAATTTTATATACTGTTTTAATAAAGTTTTTACCATAATTTATGATTACATATGATAGTTGACTTCATTGTTTTATTATTATAACAAACATTAGTTTTGAAATAAATAAATAAACTGCTGAATCCGTTGTGAGGTGTAATTGAATTGTATATAAGCGGTTAACAATTTTATTGCAGTCATATAGTAAAACGCTATCTACGCCATAAAATAATTGCGATATTTTCCGAAAAAGGTGAATAATAATAGAAATTATTGAAAAGCATTATCAACTAATTATCGTTTTATGAAACATGTGTAATTTAAAACTATCATAATTTCTATTTATTGTTCAATATATATTTCTAACTGGCGAAATTTGCATATTGGAGGAAAAATGCTATTGAATATAGTATTCAAATAATTATTACCAAATATGTTATTCAATTGATTACGATATTTAGTAGATTTTATTCCATTGTTTTGATAAAATAATTTTTGAATTAAATGCCAATTCTATAAAATCAACAAAATATCAACCCAACACAAAATCAATATCAACAAAATTAATTTACTAATTTAATAATTATTTAATGAATGAATGAATGAATTGATTGATTAATTAATTTATTGATTGATTTATTAATTAATTAGTTAATTAATTAATTAATTAGTTAATTAATTTCACTTCAGATAAAAGGATTTAGTTGCTAGCAAAAATTTATTTTGTCAGTAAATTTTATTTGTCATAACAAAATATTTTTCTTATTGTAAGATGTAAGGAAAAAATTTTGTCGTCTTAATAAAATTTTTATTTACGAACAAACGAATAATTTTTGCTCACTGATCAAAATTTCGTCGAGCCAACAAAAAAACATTCAATCGAATAATTTAGTTGACTTATATCAAATGGTTTGGATAGCAATTTAATTTTTGTTGCTTGCCCTAAAAATATTTTTTCAAAGCAAAGTATTTTCTCTATACTTTTAATTGGATAAAAAAACAACTAAATTTCATGCCAATCGACGATGATTAATGTGTTCACGATACAAAAAAAAGAATATAATATTTTCTTTCTACAAAAACACAATCCAGGCAATTGTTGGAAGAGTGAGAAAAGTTTTGTTGAACAAATTTAATTTCGTTATATATCAAGAGCACAAAAAAATATGATTAATGAGCATTTTTCCAGTGACGAAAGACTCTCTTCACGCAAGGAAATATTTTCTAAACTCTGATGAATTTATACTATATGAAAAAATGGAATTTCTTTTTTCCTTTTTACTACAGATTGGAGAAATGAAATACGCGGAATTCGGGTAGAGAAATGTATGGTTTTTCGATATTTTTTTTGTGTTTTATTTTATTTTTTTTTTTGAAAAAACAACACTTGCTGGGAAGCCTTTCCTGTAACCCAGATCGTAAATAAGAGCCGTAAACTGTTCCAGTTTCACGGAGTGAAACGATGTCGGCATGCTCAACTTCTCTTTCTCTGTATGGTTTGCTGTTATAGAAACTGAACGATTTTTTTTTCTTTTAAAGGAAAAATAGCTTCTGTCAGGTCAGCATTATGCATTTTGTACCTTGGAATCGAGATATATGAACAAATTTTAGCTAATATATGGTAAATGTCACATTGGACTTTAATAAAAGCAAATTATTACCTTTGTGATGCTTCGCTTTTATGCGAAGCGTAATTGTCCACAATAGTACATTAATTAAAAATCGTAAAATCCTTGCGTTGAATCAAATTTCATGTTTTTATTTAGTTAACCGAATATTTGTAAAATTAATTTTCACTTTAGATTACTTTATTTTCATTTAACTTCCCCTTTAAACAAATTTCATCACAAAGAATTAATCTATTTTACCTAATCTTTAAACTTTCATTTACAGTGAGTTCTCGCGAGTCGTTCATCAGCTGATCGGGTTTGCTTCGCCATTTTCCACTGTGCGCGCGCAACTCAAGAATTCCCAAACATTAAACCACTTGCGAGAACTTTTCGTAATTTTTCCCATTTCCGATCGGAAAATAGATTTATCTGATGATTCAACGTGAATTCCTGATCATTAGTTTAAAATATTTTCAATAATGTAAATTTTTTTATATAAGAATACCTTCTCAAGTGATGAGAATGTAAAAAAATACAACTGTAAGTTGAAATTATTATCAATTTTTCATTAATGGTAATATCGTGGAATACTTAATTCTTTGAGGGTAAATTTTAATTGGAAGTTGAAAATGTCTTTCTTTATCCCCTCTTCCCCCTACAAGAAAGTTATTCGTTCTTGATATTTGCCCATTGAACGATAACGAAGTAGAAGTAGGAAAAGGACTGTGTATAAGCATCAAGTAAGAACGAAGTTCGTCGAACGGTCTTTGCTTTTCTCGACAACTAAGAAAGGGAAGAGGGGTAAAGGAATGAAAGAGGAAGTGCAGAAAAAGAGAGGTTGATAGAGAGTGAAGCAGATAAAAGGAGCGACAAAAATGAAGATCGACGTCGGAGCGTTTCTAAGTGGAGTGGTAAATCTGACGATCAATCGTTCTTATATATAACAGTCGGGTTTTTCAAGTATGTATTATATAAAAACAGAGAGAGAGAGAGAGAGAGAGAGAGAGACTTGAAGTCAATATCAGTAAACAATATTATTATTTACTATTTACCATATTTAACTAAAACCATATTTTTACCATATTTAACCTAACAAAATATTCACCATCTCGTTTACGAGCGAGTTTACATGCCATCTGGGCGGAAACTTACAGAACTATATTGGCGCGAAATTCAAATTTAATTAAATATAAAACCTATAAAGAAGAAGAATTATACTTTAACACCTAAATAATTTGGAAATTAATAAACTAAATATTTGTAAACAGTTGGAAAAAATCGGGTTAATTGAATTTTCTATAAATGTTAGAAAATTTTTCTGTTTTCTATTATTTTTTTTCTCTTTCTTTGAGGGAGGGGGGGCGAATTGAGAGTATAACGATTTGCGTTTTCAATTTGTAGCCTCTACGATTTCCATTTCATTTGCAGTCAACACGTGAATCGATCGAGTTACGTTTCACATTCGCCGCGTCCCGTCGCGTCAGATTCACAAATTGTATATACATGTGTATTTGTGTGTGGCGAGTTATTCAATGTACATAAATACACAATAGAGAAACTGTATAGATTGGCCATCATCCGTTAGATATGAGGATCTGTTAGTTTCCCACGTAGACATTTGCGTGCATATATCAACGGGATTTGTCTAAATGATACCAATACACACTTTTTTCAAATAGTCACAAATCCCCCCCCCCCTCGAAAAAAATAATAACAAGTGTTGTTCTCGGAGATTGAAATTCCGAGTAATATATTCTTTGCAACAGGAAGCAACTTGTAACCTCGAGACTTACAAGAGAGCTTATAAAATGGCCCGTGCAGAAATTGCCCCACTTGGCCCTACTTGAAATAGGGCTTTAGCAAGGGTCTAACTAGTTTTCCTAGTTTCTTGCAAGGCCCTTGTCAGAGCCCTATTTTGAATAGGGCCCACTTGGCCCTACTTGAAATAGGGCTTTAGCAAGGGTCTAACTAGTTTTCCTAGTTTCTTGCAAGGCCCTTGTCAGAGCCCTATTTTAATTAGGGAAAAGTGGGGTAATTTCTGGACGGGTATTTAAACTTGGGCCTAACCTGGCTGTATGCTAAAATAGGGGGGTTTTTCTTGTGGCCCCAACCGGGATCATTGTTTCAAACAGATCTATGTCTGCTTAACCAGGGCCCTGATCAACATTTCTACACAGTGCTATTTTTGAATCTTTCTTAATTGTTAAAATTATAAAATATTGGACAAAAAGTTGATCTGTTTTGATAATACTACCATAAGAAATATACATAATTAAAAAAAATTGATTAATAAACAAATGAAATTCCACCTGAAAATATATACACAACACATGACTATCGCTAACATCAGATTTTCTACATTAAAACTTTAAGACTGCATGCCTGTATTGGGGTTCGAAACCTGCTGATGAAAGGAATGCAGGGCACCCCACATGATCACTACATCATTGTATCTCGTAAAAGCTATGCTGCGAATTCTCCAACTGGACTATAGCGTCTCACCGACGTATGGCAACCCAGGGGGGAATTGTTCAAGTGTTGGTTCGTTAGGGCCGTAACGATTGAATGCCTGTTTCTTTGTCTGTGTTAGTACCGTTAGTCGGTAGCAGGCATGCGCCCGTAAAACCCCCATACCCGAAAGCTCCGCCTTTCGAGACGACGACGATACCTCTGGGATTTGTCCACATCGGACCAATCATATCATCCTGGCAGTGAACACTAGGGCCAGGAGTGAAAGGCCAAGGGGGTGTTTGAAATACGTAGAGGGGCATGAGTTTCATGACACATCAGGGGAGGAAAAGGGCAAAGGGGGCTTTCAGTGTATACCCGAGTGGGAACAGGCCAGCAGACAACGAATACGACCACCAATGCTGACAGAAGCTTTTGCGACCAAGTCGATTTTCTCGTCACAGTGCCATTCTCAAGTGCAAAAATATCATTGGGATCTTTCGATAAACTCATATATCTAAATTAAGGATTTAATGGATTTAAACTGTTGTTCTTCAAACGTGTAGTGAAGTGTTGTTTTTTTTTCTCATAAAAAGTGTAATTCAAAACGTGCCTAGGTGTGACTGCGCAGACGCAATGTGAGTATCCACTGATTGTTAGCGACCATGAGCAAAACTCTGTCTATAGCACAGAGTTTCAGGGATGTACACACTAAAGACATACATATATATACGTGAGAAGGAGAAAGTTGTATCTGAGACGCAGGAAAGTTATTTTATCGAAAGCGTTCTGTATTTTGTTGATTTTTCATATCAGTAAAATTTACGGAAATCAAACTGTGTTATCAAATTGGAGGGACGCTGCCCTCGCTAAATCGCGCCCCTTGGGCTTAGCCTTCAGATATATGTGCCATCATGTTTTGGGGAGCCGCGTGCTATTCTTTATCATTATTATTATTTTTACCATTATGGCGATATCCATGAAAGCGAGTTGGCTGTTCAATTCCCCCCAACAGTTTCTGTTCGTTCGGCTCCCTCTCGTTCCTTCTCCCCCTCAACTATTTTTTTCTCTTCCCCCTCAATATCTCTTTCGTGATCCCTCGTTCCCTTGCCTTCCTTTGAACCGGTCTTCCCCGAAGACTCCCCTACCCTCTTCGCTCTACTAATTATGGTGGTCTCTACATGGACGACATTTTGTTTTGTGACATTTCAAGATGGAACGCCACCAGTTTTCACTGGGTTCGAAATCAGTCCACTGAACCCTGACGTCACTTTTGTATGGTATAAAGTGCCGCAGGTTCCGCTCGACGTCGCCAGTCGACTTGTTTTTTTTTTTCTTTTTATTTCTCTGTCTACTGACGCCTGAATTCTCCTCTCTGAATTCATTTATTTCGTTTCATTTCTAAGAAGATAAATTTATATAATGCATTTGTCCTTGATACACTTCTTTCCAATCATCCTGGAGATCTTTTTTTTTTAAGTAGCGTGATGATAATGATAGCGTCACATGAACAATGCCATTTCAATAGGACTTATATTGTCATGGTTCTCAGACTAATTCGCTTCACAATATTATACTGCGCGGTCAGTTCTGTTTTAAAGGGGTTAGTTCAGAATGATGGATCATTTTTTAAAATAATGGTAAAATATTGTTGATTATAATTTTCCCTTTCTAGAAAATACCCAGATTTTTTAGTTAACTGTCTCGAATGAATGCAAGTCATCTAGTCAACTATTTTTCTGTCAGATAAAATGTAAAACAAAATTTTCTAACTTTAAGGTAAATTGAGCACCACTGTCCATACAATACTGGCTCGATTTCTCGACAGTTTCCCTTTATTTCACCGAATCGACCCTACGCGTCTTTCGTTAATTAATATTTCCCTTTTTCTCGCCAAAACACCAACCCTACCTTCAAGAGTTTTCTACTCGAGTCAGCCGAGATAAACAAGGACAAACAATGATTTTTAGCAAACGCGAACAAGTGCCAGAGGCTTTCATAAGTGTTGCAAAACAAAAGGAAACACTTTTCATCACCTTCAGAATTTTTTTTTTCGAACTAATAGACTTTGAAACTTACAAGTACAAACCGTTAGATATCTAAAATTCACTCAGTAACTAACAAACAAAACTCAATTATCGAAAAATCCTTTGTTCCAATTCGAAGGTCTAAAAAAAATTTCCTTATGATAAAATAAAGACTGTAAACGAATTTCGAATATTTGTTTACAGTTATAATATACCTGGAATGAGGACTTTTTTTTAGAATGAATGTTTTCTAGTTTCCAAAGTTTGTATAAAAAACAAAACGATGCCAATGACAAGGAATGAACGTCTGTATGTATTTGCACTTGAGATAACCTCTAATTTCTTGACTTACTTCTTATCTTTACGGGATATCTAATTTCATTTTACAATATTTTCAATTCTACGTAGGCAATAATAATACTAAATAAAAAAAATGAAGTTTTTTTCGATATACAAACTTGACTCGTTTATAGGTTAGGTTCGCTATTGCTTATATTTTTCATTAATTTCAGTAACTCACCACAAGAAAAAACAATTCTTTTTTTATCAAAGTCTTTCACTGACTAATCCAATCAAAAATATTGCACTCCACTGCAACAGTATGTACTATTTACATGGTATTTGATTAATTTACCGGAGCACTACATTCACACTAAACGCTATCACATGTATATATACATGAACTGAATACATAAGTTACCACTACCAAGAAGAAAAATATTAAGTTGGAAGAACTTTTTTCATTCGATACTATAATTCACAACTATTCACGATTTATGATATAAATATAATAGATTTTTTAGTAGAAATAATAAACAAATAACCCAAATAACTAAAAGTTGACATTAACCTAAAAATTCAAAGCATTTTTAGGAAAAAGTCTGAATTTTCTCGCGGGTAATTTAAATTTTAAAAAAATTTAAAAAGTTATTTTTCAAAGTAAGTTTAAGAAAAAATTGTTTTTATCTGTAAAAAGAAAATTAAAACTTATTTTATTTTTTATAAAGATTATTTATGTAAGAAATTAATGTAAAAACGTAAATATAATTACGAAAACGAAATTTTTTGTCACATTGAAAAAAAATTGGAGGAGAGTAAAAATAATTAATCCGGAGATAGTAATTAATTAATACTGATAAATAATTTTCCAGGTAATAACAACTAAAGGAGAAAAATTTTATCTGTTTCAGGTAAATTAAGGTAGAATCTACGAAAAAAAACGGGAGATTTGTAAACAAAAGAATGTGTTCAGTAGTAAGATAAAAAAAAACCAGTCTAAAAGAAAAACAAACTGAAATCATGACGGACGTGAAGCAAATTGAGATTTCTCAATCGCAACCTCAACAACAACAACAACAACAGCAGCAGCAACAAGCTCAACAGCAACAACAAATGATGATTGTGACACACGAAATGCAACAACAAAATGTTCAACAGCATGTTCAACAGCAATCACAGGCTGTTCAGCAACAGCAGCAGGTACAACAACAGCAACAACAACAGCAGCAGCAACAACAACAAAATCAACAAGTTCAGCAAGTTCAACAAGTACAGCAAGTACAACAAGTCCAACAAGTTCAACAAGTACAGCAAGTTCAACAACAACAAGTCCAACAACAGCAACAAGTTCAGCAACAACAACAAATGCAAGTCCAACAAGTTCAACAGCAACAAGTGCAACAACAACAAATGCAGGTTCAACAGCAAGTTCAACAACAACAAAATCAACAACAGCAACAAACAAATGGACAACACAATGTTGTACCTACACAAGTTCAAGTTCAACCTCAAGTTGCAGCTATCATGCCTCAACAACAGGTATAATTGCATTATTTTTTTGTACAACGTGCATTATTAAATGCATAATAACATAAATAACAAAGTTTTAATGATTTTCTTTGATCAGCAGGGCGGAACGACAATTACGACAATGGCTGCTCATCCCCAAGCTGTTCAAGTTATTCAACAACCAATTCAAAGCCAGGCCTATCACTTGCAACAACTTTACAATACTCAAGGAGGACCTTTAATTATGCCAGGAAATTTAGCTCTTCATCCTGCTGGAATCAATCCATCATCTATTCAGGTAAATTAATGGTCTCTCTGTACTAATCAAAATGATTGACAAACATAAACTTATTGAAGAATTTGAAAAAATGTCAATTTAAATTGAAATAGGATAATTTCAATTTGATTGATAAGTGAGAAGAATTTTGTTTTTTTGAAACTCAAAAAAGGTTTTGAATATCGATTGAAATTGTGATGTTAAACTTGAATTTCGATATGCATAGGTGATAACTGCGGGTAAACCATTCCCGTCGGCAACGCAATTAACGCCTCACATGCTAACCACAGCCTCAAATCCTGGACAAGGTGGTGGTCATCCTGGATCTGGTGGTACCAAAGTCCAAGGATTCCTAACTGGCTATTTACCAGTACCTACATCGACTTCTGGAGGTGGTCAGACTGTTGTATTCGGTCATCATGGTGTTCTTGGCTCACCACAACCACCACAATCCATGCAGCAACAACAACAACAATCCAACAATAAGCAGGATCAAGTACAAAAAGTGCGAATTTACATTTCCAATCTAATTTTCAATATTCCCAAGTGTCATCAATTTAAGAAATTTACTTTATGAAAGATTTTGCTAATCGAATCCCCGATTATAAAGTTATTAATTTACTCACTTAATTCCTGTAGTACACTGCCTGTGCACCTGGAACGCCTTCTGGTGGACGAGGTGGTGGAATGCAATTTGCACCTTGGCAATTTGCACCACAAGTTGCATGGACGGGCTTACAATCTCCAACAACCCTCTTGACTGCAGCACCAAATCAAATATTCATCCGAGGTCCAACTCAGCAGGATATGTTCATTCAAAATCCCCAGCCAATCCAAGCTCACAATGGTCGGTATTTGAAAATTCATTTCTCTGAAACTAAAATTACAAAATTTGTATAATTCAATCACTAAAGGAAAATAATTTTTCTTAGCTTTAGCGGCGCAGCAACAAATTCAAGGCATGCAACAAATCACAACTGCGAGTGGAAAACCGAGAGTAATGGAAATTCAACAGCAGCCACAACAACAAGGAAAACCAGGTTCAGGTGGACAACGACCATTGAGTATTCTTCCATCATCACTGCAAGGACTACAAGCAGCCAATATCCGTCCTGCAAGTTCCGTTTCCACTCAAACTGTCCATGGAGTTCAAACAACGGTATATTATCACTTTTTAAAAAATAGAATTTAAATTAAATCAGAAAAAAATTTGTCCTGAATGAATTTTTTTTATTTGATTTCGCTCGTTTAGTAAATTCTTAATTTTTAATTGACTTAAAGAAAATAATAATTTTTTTTTTGTAAAAAGAACTTCTAAAGTTAAGGGTACACGTGACACGAGAGGGAACGATGGAAGGTTGTTTATTTGTTTAAAAAAAAAAGATAAAAATAAAAACTAGAGAACCGTGTTCGGTATTTTTTTTATTCAGACTGGCAAAGGAGGTGGAGGTGCTGGTAAAGGCCGTGGTAAGCCAGTGGTTCGCACAAGTCCCGGTCCAAATGCGTCTTTAGCGACAACAAAATCTGATGCGGCAAATCAAACTAAATCCAATGTACATCATGCAACTATGATAATGCAACAACAACCTGTCAATAGTGGAGTCAATAAAATACTTATTACTGCAAATACGTCCGTTGCAACTTCTGCGCAACCACCTGGCTCACCCATGTCCACTGCTGACAAACAAAATTTCGGTCAACAAAACAAAACAGTTATGCAATCACAACAACAGACACAGCAGCAAGTACAACAAACAATGCAACAGCAACATCAACAGGTCTTCATTCAACAGATGCAACACATTCAGCAACAGCAGCTCCAACAACAGTATCAACAACAACAGCAATCCTCTCAGCAACAAATACAACCGAAACCAATGATGAGTGAGTAGAAATACAAAGAATTTCAAAGAATTTATCACAAATCAAAAGTAAAATAATTAAATAACAAAACGATTTTTATTTTTCCAGGTATGGCCTTGCAGCAGCAACAACATCACCAACAGCAAACGAATGTTGTGCTCGGAGGAGAACGACCAATAATGCCTGTAGTCTCAATGAGTGGTGTCGGAGTGGCAACAACTCTGCAGATGAATCAAGTTCAACAATCGCCAATGACAACTGTTCAACAATTACAATTACCGGTATAAAGAAATTTTCATCTTTTTCTTTTCTTCTTCTTCTTTCTCTATTTTTATATACTTTAAAAGGGTCATTTCATGTGGCAACCATTAAAACAATTCTGTATTTTTTGGACCAATCACATGAAATTACTCCCAAAATCTGGCTGAATATATTTTTTACTAACACATTAATTAGCATTATACAATGAACCAGCAAACGATTAATTCCGCAATGATGACGAATCATTTGGTGAATGGAACAACTCAAGTGCATACAATGCCAATGGTAACACAGTCTGCGGAACAACCACAACAACAAATACCTCAACAACAGGACATAACGACATCGCAAATTGTGGTCACTTCATTGGATCGCAATCAACAAACGGATACGAACATTCAAGTGATGAATCCACCAGTTTCTAATGAAGAAGTTCTTAAATCAACTCCTAAAAAGAATGATATTTCACTCCCTGAAGAGGCACCAACTCCCATGGATACGACAGGTAAGAAATTTTCAATAATGGAATTTCAATTTTGAAGAATCTGCATTTATGGAGATTTTATAAATTAGAATTTGCCTTATGCTTTTTTAGAAGCGGATCAAAATAAAACTGTTATAAAGGAAGATGTTGAAAATGTGACAGTAAAATTAGATGATAGTTTGAGTAACAATCCATTGGCGGGTTTGGCGACTGCTGTCAATTCGATAACAAATGGAATAACCGGTAGTGAAGAATCTACGGTTCCAATATCGTTGCCAATGAACGTTAACGTTAAACAAACACCATTAAAAGCAATGGTGAAACCTCAAGTACTCACTCACGTGATCGAAGGATTTGTGATTCAAGAAGGTAAATATTTTAAACCAAGTTGAACTCACTATCAACGATTCAAAAGAAATTAATATTTTTTCAAGCCGAAAAATAATATTTAATGTCTACAAATTTTTCTCTTTTCACAATTGTTGATTAAAAAAAAATTGCAAAAATATTTTTTACATAAAAAATCAAAAAAAAATTATAATAGAAAAATATTTTTCTTTTAAATCGTTGATCATAAACTTTGTAGACTTCAACATCGTATATTTTAATTGATAATATTATAATTGCTGTACTTAAATTTTGAAAAATAATTGTAATTTACAGCTTCTGAACCTTTCGCCATTAATCGGTCAAATCTCAATGGTTCCCTGAGTCAAGACTCAATTTCGAATCGTAATAGTGAAAAGGACGGTTACGAGGAACCTCCAAGTAAGAGCAATCAAATTTTAAAATACACTTTTTTTTTTGACATTTTTTCCGAATACGAAACTAAACATATTTTTTGTAATTATAGGAAAGAAAGGAAATTACACGAATGATGAAAATATGGACATTAATCACAGTAACAAATGTGAAGCCTGCGGTAAACAAATGGATGAACAAACTGGAAAACTCAGGAAAGATAAGAGATTTTGTTCATCAATATGTGCAAAGAGGTATGTCACAACAATCGACAAGTTCAAAAATAGAATTTAAAAAAATATCTTCTAATCGAATAAAATAATGAACTTTTGTTCTTTTTCCCCCCATAGCAAAAAAAGAGAAAATCGGGATCGTGACCCTGGAGAGAAACAATGGACGGAGATGGAAATTGACGCGAAAAATAATGAAATGGAGGCAATGAAGAAAAATGGAGAAGATAAATTATTAATGACAAGTACAACGCCTCATATAGATGATTCGATACCAAAAATAAATCCTGTCAAGTGGACGGTAATAATTTTTTTTTACAAAACATTCCTCACAATCGAAAAATATCTATTCTAGTTTATTTACACTTGTCTAAATATCTAATTTACATAAAATGTAATTTCTTTAACGTTTACAGGTAAACGAAGTTTGTGACTTCATTCGAAATTTACCGGGCTGTGCGGATTATGCGGAAGATTTCGCCATTCAAGAAATTGACGGACAAGCACTAATGTTGCTGAAAGAGGATCATCTCATGTCAGCGATGAGCATCAAACTTGGTCCAGCATTGAAGATAGTTGCAAAAATTGATTCGATGAGAATCGATTCAATGTCAAGTATAAGCCCCGTGTCGAGCAATAACATTTAAGTGTATGATTCAGGGATAGTGCAAAAAAAAAGATTGATCAGTCTTAAAGATTCTTAAAAACGTTTTTACAAAACGCAACAGGGTTCGAAGGATGTTCAAATTGTTAATATTGTTAATATTTATAAAATTCAGTTGAATTTTCAATTTTATTTTAAAAAAAAAGTGTTTTTAAAAAATATATTTCGACAGTACAATTTTCTTTTTTCTTATAAAACATTTTGGACCATGTTTTCAATATTTTAATATTTAATAATGTGATCACATTGGAATCAGAACAAGTCTCGAACAAAGATAAATAAACATATCTAGTGATTTAAGTTCGAGATTTAAAAAGGAGAATTTAGATAAATATATAAAGAAAAAAAACTTTTGTGACTACTGTGCGTGTATCAGAAATATTTTTAAAGTCAACAACTTTAAAATGTGCGTGAAATTCGTTGAATGCGAAAAGAACTGAGTTCTAAATCTAATCTTTAAGTTAACAATTAAATGTACATATGATAGATAAGATGTTTATTTAAAAAAGAAGAAAAAAAATGCAGATTTTATAGAACACACACGAATATAGTCAAAGATAGTGAGTCTATCTGTTTTCGTGATCTACTTTTAATTGAAATTGATATCGAAAAGAGGCAGCTGTTTCACGCGACTTTCTTTTTCGTTTATTTTTAACGGTAAAAACAAACATTAATGAAAACATGCATTTAGTGATTCAGATTATTATCAAGATAGTTAAAAAAAACAAAGGTACTGTCTTCGATGTCATGTGAATTCTTGTCAATAGCAATCTAATAATTATAAAATAACTTTAAGCTTTCTTTTCAAATAATGCCGAATATTGTATACCTTTTATACAGAATTTATGCGTAAAAGTTCGGTAAAAATTTAGATAATGAAAAACACATTTTTGTAAGTCTGTCTTAAAACCGTTCAACTGGTAATATTGTACATAAACAAACAAAAAAAAATTGCGATATGTAAATCCATCATCATTTACAAACATTACTCAGGGTCTACTGTTTTTTCTACACTCCTTTACACATCTACGTATGCATCAATAAATATTTCTAAGTTTTTTTTACAAAATGCTTTTTTAATTTCTTAATATTATATAGTTAGTAACTCAAAAAATAAAAACCAAAATTTTCAACTTAAAATTATATTTGGATCACATTGTGACAAATTTTTTAAAAAATTTCACTATATAATATAGCAGTCATTCATACTAGAATTTGGAAATTTTATTTTTTAATATTAAACATTTTTATTGATCATGATTTAATCTTTTATTCATTTACACCCTAATATTTCAAACTTATTTTCATAATAAATTCTGAAATAAACTTTTAACATTTATTGATTGTAGTATAACTTTGATATTTGAAACGAGGAAATACAAATGTCCATAAAGTTCTGAACGTTTAAATGAACGAAATTCTCTTCTTTTTTTCTTGATATATGTTTTATTCTAATAATATTGCTTTACCTGTAAAATATTAATTACCTATGCATATTATAAAGTTTCAAAATGTTTAATTTACGTTCTTCCTTTTTATCGTAATCAGTAATTTTTGAAAATAAAATATAGTCAGAAGATTTCGTTGATTTGAACGTTAAGAACTTATGGAACATAAATGCAATTAAACGAAGGAGAAAAAATCTATTCAAAGTAAGAATTTATAGTACTTTGAAATTATAAAATAAGTAATTTTATAAACTAATAGATTTACTTTCACAAACTATGCTGCAGACAAATCTTCTTCTGAAGCTTTTCCTTCAGCAAGGAATTCGGTCTCAACTTTTAAACGTCCAGCCTTCAACTCGGGTGCAACGACGAACATAAAATTATAAAATCTCATACAGAAAATAACTCCACATAATCCAGTGAAAGCCATGATTGTTTTAACACTTCCTCTATGGAGTTTATCATAAAATAATGACTTCTTTGACCTTGCCATCTTTTAATAATTGTTACGAATTCGTAATTGTTACTGGACTTAAAAGTTTAACTTTTCTCGAAATGTTTCATATATATATCCTAAAAAATATATTTTTCTGTTTAATAATATAAAGCTAATAATGGGTAATAACTCTACTTACAGTAAAGGGATATAGATATTATTTTAATATATTATATTATAAAATAATTATTTTTATTTTAGAACAAATTTTTTCATTGTCTTTCATTTTTAGATTTAAATTAGTTAGATGACATGGTAAAATAATTTGTAAACAAACTTTTTAATTGGAGATGAAAACTCTAATAGTTATTAACGTTTGTAGCATATAAACAGGGGAATAAAAATTACGTCAAAATCTAAACATTATTTTTGTATAATATTGAATGAGAAACAAATTTATGTTCTGTTACTTACATAAATTGTGAAGAATCAATTACCCTGACAATGAGTTATTTTAAATAAATTTAAATTTAAGACAATTTAAATAAATAACTTTTCCTTTCTGTTATTATTTTCATTAAATGTCAAAATTCTAGTAAAAATTTACAGGGACGTCTGAAATATAACCTTAAAATATATGCAGAGTCGAAGTAAAAAAATTTTCTGCGAATATCGCCGGTTTTCGGTTTACAGGAACATTCACCAGATGGAGTATTTATTTTTAAAAATTTGATTTTAAATTCTTTTTGTAAAATTTCAAATTTCCATACGAACATTATAAAAAATTCGAGACTCTTCAAAAATACTTTATTAAAAAATTATGATAAATTCCTTCGAAAATTGCATCTCCGAACACAAGAAGAAATCTCAATAAATGTTAAAAGTCTACTTCCGGAAATGTTTATCATGGAAAATATTGCGAGGTTATGTTTTAGCGATCTTTGTTTCCATTTCTTTATAAGTTAATAAAGATAATTAAAACTGATTAGATAAACTCCTAATCTTGGATTCATTAGCAATAATGAATGATTTTATGTATTTTGCCCACAATAAGTGCAACAAGAATAATTTTCAAATTCTCAACGTATTCAACGAAAAATGACACAAATCTAAGGTAAAATTACTTTCTCGATACTTACAAAGCTTCCAAATGGACAAACACTTCGTCGATCACTGAATTTAAAAGAATTTATGCAACTTTTTCACGAAATGATATAAAAACTAAACACACAAAGTAAATTAATATTTCTTTTCGACCTCCTCTTTGGGAATGCGCGGGAATAAACAGTACTGTTTATATGTTATGGTCACCAGATGGCGCATTACTATGTTCTGATTTTCTTGGACAAATTCTCCAATTTTATGAAAAATGCAAGGTTATGTTTTGGGAAATCTTTACGTTTCTAAATTCTAGTAAATTCAGATAATTAAAACTGCTAAAATAAACTCCTAAGCTTAAATTCATTAGAAATAATAAATGATTTTTACATATATTTCGCAGTTCGCACAATGAGTGCAACAAGAACAATCTTCAAATTCTCAACGCATTCAACGAGAATTAACAAATATTAAGATAAAATTACTTTGTCAATACTTACAGAGCTTCCAAATAGAGAAAAGTTTCATTGATCACTGAATTTACATACTTTTTCACGAAATAATATCAAAACTAAACACACAAAGTAAATTAACATTTCTGTTTGACCTCCTCTTTGGGAATGAGCGGGAACGGCAGGAATGAAATGTTGTTTATCCTCCACGAACACCAGGTGGCGCTTTACTGTGTTCTGATTGGTGGATCAAAGTTCCCGCGAAATTAAGTATTATTTAAATATTGTAATAACAATTTTTTTAACAATATTTTAATAATTGTACAATTTAGTGATGAATTATAAAATAATTATTACATCAAAAACACATATTAACTTCTATTAATTTATGTATTATATTTTATTTCTAAATGTAAATCAAAAGAAGAAAAATTTCATAAAATATTCTGATTTTTAGATTTTATTTATAATCAAATCTTATACACCTTTAAAATAATAAAGATCGCATTTTTTTTAACGTTTTATAAAAATACAGATATGCATATTCAATTTCACTCAGTCATACATAAGTCTCTCACACAGATTTAATTATATAATACCTTTTACAATAGAATTGTTTGTTATACAACATTCAACTTTAGTGTTATTTATGCACGTCTATTTACAAACTTTGAAATAAGATAAAGATTTTCGAGAACATTTTGGTCGCTAGCGAAGCATTTATCGAGCAAACTAATTTGAACAATTTAATGAAAGAAAATATATAGAAAAAAAAAAATAAGAGGAACTCGATAAAAAATACTTTTTTATACGCAACACAGAAATTTTCTTAGATTAGAAAAATCTGAGGCCGTTATTCGACGATATCACATATTTTGTTTTGTTTTTTCTTTCTCGCATTAAAACGACAAAATTGTACATATTTGCAATTATATTGCTTATACTATTACAGTGAAATATATTATTACAGTATTTTTTTATTTTTATTATCCACTGTTATATTTTCTAATCCAAGAATTTCGTAAAGTATTTCTTTTTGTCTCGTGATGAAGAATGTTTATTTCTGAATGTATTTCAAAAACGAAGTTTAACAAATTTTTAAGAAAACAAAATTATTTCAAGTTATTTGAAAATAACAGATTTTTCTCTTCATTCTAATTTTCATTTACATTATATTTATATATATAAATTTTTTTTTGTGTGAATATTATAAAATTTGACGGGCATTATTTCTTTATTCAGTTCTGGCCTACGACGATAAGTTATTATTTAACAAATCCGTAACTCGGAATATCTCTAAACAAATGTATAGTATATTTTCTAAAGACTTTTAAGAATATTCTATTTACATTTAATACCGTGACTACGAATGAAAATAAATAATTGGATGCAAAACGAAATGAATTAGAATGACATACATTTCGGAAGCTCACATTTCCATGACTATCAAAACAAAATAATTGGCTTTAATTTAACAATCAAGTTGCTTGTTATCTTCCAATTAATGAAGAAAGAACAATACCAAACTTTGCACGAACATTTAAATAAAAAAAAAAGAAACAATATAAAAATCGAGAATTTTAACAAAATGAAAATAAAAAGAAAATTAACGTCGATTTTATTCAAGACAGTAAAATTATATTTAATAATGAAAATATTCGTGCCAAGTACGTGGAATATAAATTTGAAAAAAAATTCGTTACTTTAATGAACAAGTTTATGAAATTCTCTAAAATAAAAATGGCATTCTTTATAAATTATTTTACAAGAAAAAAAAAGTAAATGTCAATTTATAAGAAAATCGAAATCAACGATAATGCTCTCGTAATATATAAAATTTGTTATAATTTACATTTTAATCGACTGGCACATCTCATTTTTAATATTTCTAATAATTTACAGTGCAATAAGTGAGAAATTCTGAACAAACAAAGCAAATTAGAAACTCTCAACTAGTATTAACATTGAAGCATTTTTGATTATTTATAATATCTAAATATATATATATATATAATATGTATATATTTATAAATTTTTAATTGAAAATATAAAACGTCATGGTTTTTGAGACAAATAATAAGCGCAATATTTCCATTGCAAGAAAAAAAAATAATAAGAAAAGAAAGGAAAAAAAATAGTGGAACAATTGCACAACAAATTGAATGGTAAACTCAAAAATTCGTTGGTCACAGTTACCTGTTTGATAAATGTTTAAGGGGTCCGAGACTTAAAATTGAAGTGGCACCAAGAGCTCCCAAATTGCAGACATTCGGATTTCTCGCACCGTCTATAGTTACAATTGGTAAACCAAAATAGCCTCCAGTTTGTGCACTGAGTTGAGACAAGGGAATGAAACTTTGAATTCCAAGATTCGAGAGACGATTTACAACGTGCGGTGATTTTAAATCAACAACTGGCAAAGCCAATTCAATCCCACCATTCTGCAAACCAGAGTCTACCTCCTTGTGATAGGTTTGTTTGTGCGTCATTAAAGCCGATGCCGTTGGATATTGTGCTGGACACAAATTACATCTAAAACAAATCAGTTTTCATATAGAAATTTACAGATTTTCTCAAAATTTTTACTTAACTAAAAAATTATATTTCTCAACTTTTTCATTTTTAATTATAAGTTAGTTAACTTAGTTCTTAACTAAGAATGTTCATAATTTTTATACTAACTTGTGTAAAAGTTTGCTAGTTGCTCGATGATTCGCCATATGTTGCGTAAGCATTTCTTGATTTTGAAACCGTTTGTCACACACTTGACAGGTTAATAGTGCCCTGAGAAAAATGTTTAAAATTAAAAATACGAAATTAAATTATCAAATTTAGAGAAAGTTTAAATTTTTTTAAAAGTAAGCCTAGAATTAAGACAATTTCTAAATTAAAAATACAGGCCTCGGATTGACTTTAAGAAGCAAAAAAGTCGCTTTAGTCGATTAAAAATACAAAAAAAAGTCGAAAAAATCGTTTGTTAAATTCAGTTTTATCACAAAATTTTACTTTGTATTTCCCTTATTTCCAATAAAATTTTACAAAATTTCAATTATTCAAAATTTTCAATTTTTGGTATATTTTAAAAATTTAATTAATATATAATTAATATATTGCAGAAGAAAAGTCGGAAAAATCGTAATTTTTGAAAATACTGGAAAAAAAGTCGAAAAAGTCACAATATTCGAGGGCTGAAAATGAACTAAAATTATTAACTAACCTTGGGGGTCGTCCACGTCTAACAAGAGGTGGTGCAGGTGGAGTGTCCTGAGTGAGATCGACCGTCGGCGGTCGCGGTGGCCTTTCAATTTCACTATTACTCGTTTTACTTTGTTTATTCTGAGGAACTGCAAACTGTCCCTGTTGTTCCTGTTGCTTTCTCTGAGAGCTCGCCGGAATAATTGAAATAGCTGAATTTAAATTTAATGCCGGTATATTTTGCGCCGGTGTTGGTCTCTGTTGTTGTTGGGCCTGTTGTTGTTGTTGTTGCTGCTGCTGTTGCTGTTGCTGTGACACCTGTTTACCCTGTTCACCAGATTTACCCTTCTGCATTGCCGGTGTCACTGTAATACCTCGCGCCGCTAAAACATTAGCAACTGCTTTTGCATCCGGTTTCTTGCCACCAGTCGTCGTTGTATTCTGCACTTGAGCTGGAGCGGAACCTTTACATTAGTGACAAAAAAAATAACAAACAAACGTTTTTTTTTCAATTCGGTGCACGCCTTTTTCTATATGGAATAAACGATTCTTTTTATAGCAAAAGAAAATCAAAAGTGTGCACGAAAATAACAAAAAAAGGCATGCGACTTTATTTTACAGAGAAAACTAATTATTATCCGCACTTTTTTGAAATTAGGAAAAATAGATTAGAATTAATAATTAAAAAATTGAAATATGTGACGCGCCACGAGAAAACGAATTATAGGTTATATTTGTAATTTTTTGAGTAAAAATACAGAGAGGATAACTTTCAATCAAGATAACCTATAATTCGTTTGATCGATGTCACGAAAAGCGTCACATATTTTCGATTCTAATGTATGCGGAGAAAAACAAATAAAATGCAAAGAAGCAAACATAGTTGTTAAATTGAAGAATTCTAACCTGGTTGTCGGACGCTGAGAGTGATCGAATCCGTCAGATGAATTGTAGAATCACTTCTACTTGATTGTGTTGTAGCACCTTGAACATTTTGTATCACAGGAACACCATCATTTCGTTTTTGCTGCGCTATAACATGACAGTCGGGATCTTCATTTCTATCAGGTAAAAGAACGTCCATTCTTCTTTGTTTATTGACATTGGAATTATTCGGTTGTTGCATTTGTACTGGTTGCTGCATTGGTCTCTTCAAACGTTGACGAGGTATTCCCTGAGGTGGCGGTATCCTAGGAGCTCTAAAATAACCAAAAAATTTGTATTAATCAACTTTTTGTTCCAATTCAGTGAAATTTCAAATGAATGAAAAAACTTGCCGTGGACTTTGTACAATTGTTGAATATCGACTCCTTGGCATTTGAGGATGCATCTGAGGTACTCCCATTTGCGAACCTGGATATCCAGGAGGTGGTGGTCCATATTGTTGGTACATGTGAGACATGTGAGGTGGATACATGCCTTGGGGTCCGGCAACTCGATACATGGGCGGTCTTCCTGGTGGTTGAATGTACATGTTACTGGGAATCATTGTATTTGCTCCTGGTGGAAGAGTTGGTTGCATTTGCGGCTGAGGAAGTGGCATTCGTTGTACTTGCTGTGCCAATTGTTGAACTGGTGCTGGCAATTGGTCGAAATTGACAGGAGTGATCATTTGCTGTGCATTGTTCGTAAGTGGATTATATGAAGGTGAACCCGTTTGATGTGGTGATGTTCCGGCAACTTGAGGATTTACACCTGTTTGTGGATCCACTGTCATATGAGGTGAGGTTGTATTCATATGCGGTGAACTTTGATTTAAATGCGGTGAATTATGATTCATGTATGGTGAATTTTGATTTAAATGGGGTGAACTCGCACTCATGTGAGGCGACAATTGATTAATATTGGGCGACATTGGCGCCCCATGTATCTGCATTTTGTGAATTGACACTTCCATTGGATTGTTGAATATTAAATTCCCACATTCGGGAATGTTACATTGAAAATGGCCCGTTTTAGCTTTGTGTGCGTCCAATTGGCCAATATCCTTGAATTTTTCGTTGCAAACTCGACAAGTGTTGACCGTCTCGGCCAGTCTTTCCAATGAAACGTATTCAGTTTCAAAAGTCGGTATATTGTTTGACAATTCGTTTTGACTTCGTCTCTGATGCTCAATGAGGAAATTTTGAAGTAAATTCCCAGTATTTTCGTTGGCTGAAGTGGTGCCAGTTTCACTGGACTCTTCCAAACTTGCGTCCTGTTTATCGTTCTCGTCAGTTGTTATTTGATTCCAGCTGAATGTTGAATTGCTTTGTTCATTTTCTTTATCGTTTCTACCATCTCCTGATGATCGAACTGGTTCTGGTGCCATGATGGAAGCTTTCGGTACTAAACTTATTTCCGGTTTACTGTGTAGTGCTTGTATTACATTACTGGAACTTTCTGTTCTTTCTTCTTCTTCATCGATTGGAATTTTATCTGATGTCTCAGTCATCGATCTGGAACTGAAATTACTATTAGTTTTAGGTTTTCTTTTTTGAAATAAAAGGAAAAAACAACAGATGTTGAAAACAAGAACAAAAATTGCTTACAAATTGTTGGTGAAGCAGAATAGTTTCGGTTTTACAAACCTTGACTGTTCACCAAGGATCTTGAGATTTTCTATAGTTTCTCTGCAAGTTGCTTCTAGATTGTCAGTTTCTTCGGGATATTCACTTTCATTGACTGCCTTCTCCGTTGTTTCGTAATTGTCTCCTGCTTGTAAATCATCTATATTCTGATCCTCTCTCTCCGAAGGATTAGCCATGTCGCTTCCCACTCCCGAATCCCCTTCATTAATGTCCACTGATGTTCTTTCTGTTTCTTCCAGAGGATTCCGTGTCTCCGTGTCAAATTTTGCATTGTCATCGTCTTCCTGAAAAAATCACAAGTTCTGATTAATATTAAAAAATTATGCTTTTCTGAATAGAAAGCTAAGTCTTTGAAAAATATAACTAAACTACTTCTACTTATTTATACTCTACTGATTATAAATTAAATTCTTTTTAATAATTAACTTCTCTGCAAAATAAAATACACGAAAACAATCGTGTGAATCGTGTTCCCTAAGATCTAACCTGCTGATTTAATATCACATTTTCAAATGGTTCGTTAATTTGATTTTCCACCTCATTGTCATCCTTATCGTCATTTTCTCTAAGGCCTGCCACCTCGTCTTCGTTACAATTTTCCGACTGAATATCCAAATTGCTGTTTATAACAGTGAAATCTTCAGACACTGAAGACTTCTTCAAAGTGAGTTTCAAAGAATCGGAATTGCACTGCTTTTTCAACGTAAACTTCAAGGTTCCCTTTTGATCTGGATCCAACCAATATTTGTCGTCCTGCTTTTTCTTTACTACTCTTAGATTTGGAATTCTTCTAAGTACGACCCGAGGTTCGCCCAAATGAACGTTAATATGTGATCGTAAGTCTTTCTTTTTTAAAAATTCCTGACCACAAATTTCACAATGCAATAAATCAGACGCCAATTCATGCAGTGGAATATCCGTGCTTGAGTTTTCATCTAAAATAAAAAAATAAAGTTTTCAAATTATTGTCTAATGATAATAAGGATAATAAAATAGTTGAATTCCATTGGTAAAGACAACATAAATTGTATATTATAACCTCAAAGACAAACTTTAAGAACCCATATTTATGAATATTATTTTACAAAATTATAAAACGTACACATATATGTATCACAAATTTTTAGAATTTCTTGATTTTCTCATAAACTTTTCACAAATATTCAATAAATTTTACTTTATAAACGTGCACAGTAAAAAAATTATTGTACATGACATTTTGAATATTTGGTTTCACTTAAAAAAATATTGCAATAAATGGTTCACTGTTTTTTTTGTGATTTAAAGTACATGATTGTTATTTATTTCAACAAAATTTATTGTTTTGATAAAATGTAATCACACGCCCACACAACACAAGCTTTGAGCGAAACAAATGACATCGAATGGTGATATCAAAATATATACGCCCTTACATTAATTTACATCACTTGAACTTTGTTACGTATTGTAAGAATTGTTTAAATTACGGGATAACGTGAATGTAAATAAAAATGGTAACTATGGATACAGTATTTAAAGAAAAATTTACAAGAGAATAATTAAAAATAAGTGAAAATTATGAGAATTGAGAAGAATTGCATTATTGCAAAAACAGTGACGTATCATTTGACAAATCAATATGCCTTTAAAGATGCGACGCCATTGGTTCGTATATGTCGTTTTGCCGCGACGCCGCCATTACGTACAGTTTCATCACGCAAGACGCAACAAGCTGCAACGAGCGTAAATCCATCGGCATAGAGAAATTCTTTTATTTATTCATATTTTGCGAATGCAAATTGTTTCCGTAAACCAAATTTGTGCATTCAAAATATTTAAATTGAAAGTAAAGGAGCAAAAAGTGACGCAATGTCGATTATTGACGACGTTGAGTTGATCGAGGAGGTGAAACAACGACCATTGCTTTTCAACAATAGATACCGAAATTGTGACGAAGCAAAGGAGGAAGCATGGACCGAAATCGGTAACAAACTTAACGCAAAGCGTAAGTACCCATGTTAACTTCATTTTTTATTCGTAATTTTTTAAATTTGTGTGTAAGAAAATCAGAAACCATACATAACCTATAAATATTATTCAAATAAATAATTTGGCTGAGGAATATTTGAATAGTTCACGTTTTCTTAGAATTTGTAGTTTGATTACTTTGTGATAATCTTTTTAGAATCTATTGGTGTTAAAATTCACTATTTGTAAACTTTATTGCAACTTAAAAGTCACACTAGTTCTCAACCGTTTTTCTATTGTTATCCGGTGGATCCGGTGTATACAAAGGTCTTTTGTAAATTGTCCTTTTGATTGTAATAATGAATGGCGAATTAGTAACTTTAGACTAAATGTAAAGAAATTATTTAAGAAAGAAAATTAATTTGCCAAATTTATAACTTATTTTGCTTATAAAATTAACAAGGGATTATACTGGAAAATATAGTTTCTAATTCGTTTCTTATTTACTGATTGATTATCGCCACAAATATAGTGCAATTTACTATAGAAAAATATCATTTGAATTTTATGATTTTCAAATAATAGCTAAGGATGTAAGAAGCCGCTGGAGAAGCTTACGTGATAAATTTGTACGAGAGAAGAAAATAATTTTGAATAAAAGCAGGGGCAATACAAGTCTAGAAGCCGTGGAGACAGAATGGCCCTTAATGGAAAACATGTCATTTATTTGGCAGCATATTGTCCACAGGAGAAAAAGGCGAAGTAAATTATCAAAAGATGACATAAAAAATGAATCTATAGATTTATCAGATAATTTACCAGAAAATGCCGAATGGTATGTTGCTTTAGATGTTGACAGGAATGATCAGAACAGTATGCCTAAATCAGAATTGGATATATCTTCTCCAATGAAGAGAAAACACGTAATTGATTATGAGGTAAAATAGTAAATCGTCAAAAAATTTACTATTATTTGTTTATACTAATCAAAATTATCTTGCCTGAGCCACATATTGTGACAATTGATTTTTCAATTAAATTCCACTTTTAAATAGGATTCAACTGTTGAGGATGTAGGAGAGTTTGTTCCAGTATCGGAAGGTGAAGAAAATTACTCCCAAAGAATGGACCAAACGGAATCTTTCATTGCCGATGACAATCATTATTTCTGTATGTCAATCGCCGAGACATTGAGAAGATTTTCAACGCGTCAGAGAGCAGAAGCTAAGTTAAAAATGCAACAATTATTATTCGACGTTGAATTTAATTATAGTTCAGTTAATATGGAGTGAAATTGACAAAATGTTACGAAACTTCATTAATTTGTTTTTAAATTGTCATTGTTTAAATTAAATTCATGATAATACTATAAATTTAGAAATTTGACATCTACGAAAGAAAATATAAATGAATGGGGAAAAATCTGGAGCAAATCCCAGTATATTTTATTTCGTTACTATTTTATCATATACCAAATGGTGGAGAAGTTTTCAACGTTTATGATCAATGATTTTAAAAAATAAATTTTTCTTTAAAAATCGTTAATCATCAACGTTGAAAAATTCACCATCATTTATCACATAAATGGCAAATTGTGACAATTAATTGATTAACGTTATTGTTTCTTAATTGTTGGATTTGCTCTATGATCTCTTTAAGTGAACATAAATTAATTTATATATTTAGATTATTAATTAATGTTTATATTATTAATTAATATATCCAGAATATTAATTATAGTTTAAGATTCTTAAATGATTATAGTTAATATACGATTAGAATTATTCGTTTAAAGTTATGAGTTCTTTTTAACTCTTCTACAGTTTATTATTAGAACTAAAAATGTAATATTTTTAAACAAAAAAAGAATTATAATAAAATCACTGTCAAGTTGAGTGATTTAATTGACGTTGAATAGTTCTTTGAATTATATTCTGAATTACAACATACCTAATTCTTGTTGTTCTTGTACGTCATCTTCTTGAGATTTCGTTTGTAGGGAATATTCATAATCAACAAAATCATGCTCCAATGGACTGTTCATGTCTGACCTGGAAAGAAAAATTATGTTTATATAGATTATTATTTTGTTTATAAATGTTGGTTTATTTTTTTTACATCTATTTAAATCTCACAAACGTTTATATACTTACAAGCATTGTTTTCAACAAAGGAGAAAATCAGAAAAGTGCTTTTTCCTTTTGAGTTGTAATCATTCCACAGGTTTAAATGACCACGTGACCTTGAAATGAAAGTAAAGTACAAAAATGAGTAAACATTCTTTTAAAAACTTCAATTTTAGATTTAAAATTATTCTTTGAAAATCTTTTATAATTGAGGAAATGAAAAAAGTATGGAAAGAAAAGCATTTTAAGATTATTATTTTTAAAAAGGAAAACAATTTTTTTTTTAATTCTTTGAATTTGAAACTTAAACTAATATCGTGAAAGAAAATTAGTTAAAATCGTTTAAAAAGTAATAACAAAAAATTGGAAATACACTTTTCGAAATATCCAATACGTGAAATTGTTTTGATTTGCTTAATTAATTTAATCATTCTCAAGCCACAATCAACTGTCATTTGCCATTGATTTCTAATTTTATGGTTTTTTTTCAGTATATTCAACCAAAAGTCCTTCCTTATTGTTCCAGAAGCATAAAATCTTTGTTTCCCAAGAAATAACTCGTGAAAGGTATACATTATAATTTTATGTTTACTAACCATGGGTTTAGATTTTCAAAAATCTTTTTTTTTTTTTAAATTAAAGAAAATTCTTTTAATAAATTACTTTATCATTTTTCTAATTTGTTTTATTTCACTTTCTTTTCAGTTCGAGAAATTCATTAATCATTTTCATCCATCACTTTTGAAAACTCTGCTGTATGCGCCAAAGTAGTAATTTTCCTCATAGAGCACATGCATATTTGGCGCACGGGAAAATTTAAAAAATAAATACAACTTTTCTTATGACAATTATTGTATTGGATCACGAGTTTTTCAGGAAATCCAGTAAAAACAATTTTTGAATTCGTGCCAATCGTCATCGCCAATATTTCATATAGGTGAATTTAAATCAACAGGAAATTCAAGGCTTTCGAAGGTATTTTCAGTATATTTAGTATAATTAAATTTGGTCACGTTTTTACACATAAGGTGATCACATCATTCATTATCATATTTTAAAAAAAAAATTTTTTTTTGTCATTGTAGCACAATTTGATTGTCAATGAGGTCTGGGTTAAGAGACAAATGACAGCTGATAAATAGAGAAAATAACATGACATCACTGCGGCACATATTCCAACAAAACGACATATCTCGAAAAGTGATTTTGATATTTGGCACGTGCAAGGATACCACACACATTTAAGGTGGTGAACTAAATTCAACGAAATACTTGTGTATTGCAACCAAGATGGCGGTTCGTGTGTTTGTGATGAAATTTTTCACGTTGCAAGGCAAAATCAACGTCAGCGTACCGAACTGTTCAAATGCGTTCGGCCGGCGACGGGTTCACAATGTTCACAGACGCGTTGTTTTCTAAGGACGCGCGGGGCGGCGCACGCTGGGAACATTCTGAGGATGCCTCGGAGCTCGAGTACCTCCTTCCCCTTTCACCTCCACACCACCTCCTCCTCCTTTGAGAGGGTTCTAGCTAGTAGGATTTGTATGTGCTGTGCCTCGCTATACGTCTCTATATTTATAAAATGCTGGTGTGTACTACTATACAGCACAGTTCGTGTATTTGTATTGGTCTTTTGCACGGAACCCAACAGCGGGAGGTAGGGACGTGAAGGGACCCAAATTGAAATTAAAGTCAACACAATCTCTTCGTGGTGGGGCACCAATCATCTTTCTCCATTTCAACGCATTTGCGCTCTGTACGCTCGGAAACAATTCACTACCCCCCCTTCACCCTCCTGCACTCCGCAACAGATTCGTTCCAAAGAATTCCCTTTGGAAAATGCCACCTCCAACTGTCCAATTGCCACTGTCATTATATAATAAACCAATACAGTCTTGGTTTATAACCAACATGCTATATCTGGTTATATCCTACAACATATATTGTCTCTGGGCTATATTCTACCTCCAGCTATATTCCATAAACTACACAGCTTTGGCTGTGTTTCTTCTTGCCACTATGTGCATTACGCAATCCATGATTAGATATCAGTTTCTGCCTCTGTTTTTTTCTTTCTACTCCTGCAAAAGGTAATCTTTTTCCTTAATTGAAGAATTCTGTATTAGTATTTTCTTATTTTCTCTAATAAGAAAATTAAAATTAAAATTTTATAATGAAAATGGAGAGAGGAAAGTAAAAAAGAGGTTATTGTGAAAATTACATTTTAGTCTTATGGCAGCTTTTGAAATGTACTTTCTCTCTCTCTCCCACCTACCATTAATTTTCTTCTGCTGGAAAAGCGTCGGTTCCGGAAGCTTATGGTGCGCAATGGTTGAGCGTTGTTGGGTGAGAATATGGTGAGGGAACCTGACGGAACCCGTCGAAACCAGCCGAACAGGCAACTATTGATCGTGATACTGTAGGTTGGTCCCCTCAAATGGGTTGTTCAGAATGCCTAGAAAATTGTATATTTGAAAGAACTCCGGGGAGGGGAAATACTGGCTCGAAATTCTGAAATAACTTCCCCTTCGTGGCTACATTCTTCACTAAATCCCAACGGTATATGAGTTCTCCTCTATATTTGGATATTTTTCATATTCCTACATTTCTCTTCCTCCTTCTCCTTCATCTAGATATCTATCTCCATTCCTACATTTCCCTCTTAGTCTATCTATTTTCCATTTTGCCTCATCTGTAATGACTGTCGTTAGTGCTCATTATTTCAAATCTCTTTCTGATTATCTTCTCTTGTGGAAAAAGCTATATTGAAACAAAAAGAGAGAAATTTACAATTCCTGAGGCAGTCTATTGTAGTATCCATCCAGTATATCCATAGACAATGGACTTGAAAACAATGGGCATCCAGAGTATACAATATCCAAAGTTTACATAGCGGATAACTGACATGATAAATAGTAATCCGTTAACTATAGCGAGAGTTGAGTGGAGAGCTGGGAGAGAACGTCAATGCGTAATAAATTACGTCCATCCAATTGGTAATTAGATTCCAGTCGGTTGGAGTTTCTATTGCGACGTCGACTTGATTATCGATTTTGTTCCCACCACCATCACTTGGAACACAAATGCCGAGCTCTGGCTGAATGTTGGAGATCCAATCATAGTTCTGAAAAGCGTGATTACCCGCTAGGGGAAAGGGGAAGGAGGTATTAAAACCGAGGGACGGGAAACAGCTACAAAGAACGTTGACCTGCCATATCCAACCCTCCTTTCGTCCCGGATTCACTGCCAGCTGCGCACAACTTTCTAAACTCGATTCATTCCCTGACAACTCTGGTTCAAGTTACGCTCACTAAATACTACTATATAGACTTAAAATATAGTACATGTGCAACTACAAATGTCTGTCTGTGGATCGTCACTTTCCGGTGGGTTGGGAGACGATGGGCGTAACCAGACATGTTTTCTCTTTTTTATTATTTGACTGTAAACCTTCATTTATCCTTTTTGTTCTGCCACGTAGGAAAAAAACGCTTCCCCTCTCTAGATTGCATGCTATTAAAGGGTGGTGGTTTTAATGAATATATACCTTTTTTTTGCAAGAATTTTACTCACCCTCTGTTGGATTTTTTTTTAATTTTAATTTCTCCTCACACAACTATTGATTTTACATTATTTTTCAGGAGCCACAGTATTGAATTTTGAACGACTGATTCGACATCTAGCGGTGGCGTCACGGAACTAGAGGACTTGGAACTCGTCAAGCGTTATGAGTCATTCGTCTTCCAAAGTGCAACGATAAGAATATGATTATATAAAGTTTGAATGACGCAATCAGATTTATGCATCGAAGTTTTTAAAACAAAATTTGACAGAAACATCGACGTGGAATTAAAAGAAAATTGGAAAAATGCTAATTTTTCGAAAACAAGATTCTGCCAAATGAGGAAGTATTTGCGCCATCTGGTAGTGGCGTCAGTAACTAAGACACAGAAAGAAGGACATTTTCAACGATTCTTGACGTAATTAATGATTAATTTCACAAAATGATAATATGCATTAATTTAGAATTATTTTTAAACAATCGCCAAAAGTATATATTTTGAAATTTAATCATAAAAGGGACGAAATTTCATATAAATCTGAAAAGGGACGAAATTTAATATCACTCTTGTAATCTAATAATACGTTTCAAGACCGAAAACTATTAACAATTTAATGTTCCGTTATAAAATGAGCGTAAACGTAAATGGACTCTTCCGTTCGGGATAATATATTTTGTTTCTCGGGGAGGGGTTTTAATGCGGGCATTCATGAAAGGTCAACGAGAAATAATGGCATCACGATATTCCAATGTATAACGATTCCAATCTAGATGTTTATTTCATATATATATTCATCGAATTCAGTGACGCATTCGTGGAACTGGAACGAGATAAGTTTCAGGCCGTGCTTGAATTCTCAGTTACGAGTATATATGAATATATTAAAATCCTCCCCCCAGCTCTCAAATAAGCCAACACCAACCTTGACGTTTTGTTAAAGCGCTTAATTATATATAGAGGTTTGTTCCACTCGTCATGAATACTGACAGGCGCGCTTTATAATTCGCCGTTCCGTTATTTTGCCTGAAAATATCCCGAGTACCAAGTCTTCTGAGTTGGGAAGGGGAGTGAGGAGGGGGGTTTTGGAACGAGTATTAGTAAAGCGCGAGGGCGTGGCTTGGGTTGTCCTTAGCTTAGCGGCATTTCAGCGATAAAGGAAAGGTTTCGCGTGTGTGTGTGTGTGCAGCACTCACTCACTCTCACAAAATGATGATATTGGAAAAATGAGTGGAAATTTCCAAGCGCCTGCGTTGAAAAACCAGTTAGTTTCTGTTGCTGTAAGGCCAATTCTTTTGTGTTGGTAACCAGAAAAAAAAAATTTTTAGCCGTTTTCAGGCTTTTATCTCCTCAACTGTAATTTACAACTTGCCTTGAACGTGTTCTAGGTTTTTATAATTAGAAAACTAACACGTCAGCATATTTTAAGTTTACGTAAGATTACTCGGTATCTCATTATCAACTGTTGTATATATTGAGTTTCAAGGTCTCATTTTTTTTAATGCAGTTTTTTTTTTCTATTATGATTTTTTACAATAGAATATTTTTGCGAAAAATTTTTGTTAATGCATAATTTGTCATTTTTGTGTAATTTTATGCTTGAATCGTGACTAGTTTTAAAGTTGTATGTTAATGGTTTTCTGTTTTTTATTTTTAGATCCGTTGTGCTTGGGGGAGAGTCATTAATTCTGAACAACCTTTTCTTTGTCCGTCGGTTTTTTATGTATAGTGTGTATGGTTGATGGGGATCTGAAACTGAAATATTTGTGACCCCACTTTTACGACCGCTGCCATATAGTCACACTATAGTATGACTGGTGGATTTGGAGATGAAAAGAAAGTGGGAATTGGTGCTTGCTGTGCTTTGCCAGGGTTTTGCCGGCTTTTGCTGGCGACCTCACACTGGCTCTGCTAGGTCTGGTTGGGTTGTTGCTAGGCAACGGATCGTTGTGCCAGTTAGGTTTTGCTGCTCTATCTATACCTATATAGTTACTCGTTTTCTCGAAATTACTAACTATGGCATTACGCCAACGCTGTTGCCAAATTGCTTATACTGCAATATTACAATATATGTATATTATAAACGTTAAAATTGAAATTTGCTTCGAGCAAAATTGCCACACAATTGATTATGAAATATTTATTTCATTACATTTTGTTTATTAAAGTGATTAATAATATTTTTCATATATACTTGAGTTGTACTCTTGATAATGTACAACTTGGAATTTAATGGGATATGTAAATGTATTATTAGCGTCGTTTAGCGTCTCGTGCAATATATACGCTCTTATCCTTGTACGTTAATGTATATTTCAAATGGTAAACAACTCGCGGGCTAATTATTTCCTATCAGCTCTAATCTACACTTTAAACTACATACTTTAAAAAAAACTACGTTAAAAGACACTCTGGTAATTTTTTCACTATCGGAGTATTCTTGCTTTATTTCTTATTTTTATTTTTATTTCCAAGATTTCCATTTTTTATTGCAATTTTGAGAAGCAATGAGGTCAAGTTTGTCATTTGTTGCAATCAACACATCTTATCGACTGTATTATTGTTCATAAAATGGTCCAGTTGAAGATAAGGTCTGAACTATATATACATGTATGTACATGTAAAATCCGATTTTGCAAAAATTAAATATGAATATAATTTTCGATTATTGGGGGACGATGAAAAAAATTTTCTCTTCCGCTTCGGTAATTAAAAAAACTGTAAAATTTTATAAAGAATTTTTATTCTATTGTAACGAATTAACACAATTGTGGATGAACAACAATAATATGAACAATTAGTGTAATATGAAATGATGCTTTTAAGAATCAGTATTTTATAAAGAATCATTTAACAATATCAGTCTTTAAGAAACTCTTCGAATATTGTTTCCGTATCGTGAAACATTCTCGTTCGTAACAATTGAAATTCATGATTTTCGTCATTTTGAATTTTCTTTAAAATTCCATAAGCCTTTTTCAATAGATCAGGAACAGTTTCATAATGATTTCCAGTCATTGTTTCATATGAACGATTTTTTTCTACATCTATAATATTATTAACTTCCACTGACAAATTTGTCTCCCTTTCTTTTATTTCATTCCAAGACTGAAGTACAGTCTCTTTGAGTCTCAAATTATCTCGAGTACTCTCATTACTGGGATTTGTGATTTTTCCTTTATTGAGAAAATTCGACCATATTGCATTTCTTAAATAATCATCAAAGTTATCAACAAAATTCACTTTATCCATGTTACTGTTTTTCACGAAATTCTTTAAATATTGTTCTATTTGGAATGTAAAATAACTTTCAGTGTGCAAATATTCTTCCTCAATGACATTCTGTCCGGAAATTAATTGAACCTCCGAAGAAGGAAATGATAATTTATCTTGAGGTCTGGTTACATAATTAAATTCAGAAAAAGATGTTCCCTCGTACTGTGAAGAGATGGTAGATTTCTGATCTATAGGATTTAATGAGCCATTGATAAAATGCTCTTCGGAATGAATTAAACATTTTTCCATAGTGTATGGAGAAGAACAGTCGAAGGCAATTTGTTCATCACCGCCACCCGCTTGCGTCATTATTGGCACTTGATAAAAAATTGGTACAAAATTTTTGCAGAGAGTTTTTATGTCTGTTGTTTTAATCACGTTTATATATGATGATCTCGTTAAACTGGTCATCAATAATATTTGCTTCGATAGTCCTTTGGCTAAAATAGAAAATTGTTTATTTAAATTTCTTTTTTTATTCTACCAAATTCGTTAAACAAAAGTAAATATTTATTTTCTTCTTAAAATATTTTTAAAAATACAAATAGTAAATTCACCCTCATTATCGTTTTCATCCCCAGAAGCTCCTTTTGATGTTTCCTTTTGCTCTTGTTTTATATTACGAGATAAAGTTGTCAAACTCTTTACAATCGCTTCGGAGTGAAAACCTTTTTTTTTTAAAAAAAAAAGAAAAATTATCTTTTTAGAAAAATATTCGATTTTTCAATTAGAAAAATTATTTTGCAAAATATTTTTGCAAATTATTTTCTTTTTCGATAATAGAAAATCGTTAATATTATTTTTAAGGATTATTATTGGAAATTATGATAATTATTATTGGAAAAATTATTTTGCAAAAATATTTTTGCTTTTGTTTCGATAATGGAAAATTGTTAATATTTTAAGGATTATACAATTTGATATATTTTTGGTAAAAAAAATGTATATAAAACCTGTTTCTTTTACAGTTGATGCCTCTATTCTTGAACAACTGCCTGCATAATCTGAACACATGGGACCAAAAGGATTTTTGTCTAATGAAAGTAATGATTGATCGTCACCCCTCTGCGAGCACTCTGGCTGAACAAAATCGATGTTTAGAAAATCCTCGGAGCCGGAATTTTCACTGCTCATATACTGCTCCAAAGCTTGACGTTCGAGTTCCTGGTAAAAAGAAAAGAAAATTCATTTATTAAATTTGCAAAAAAGAAAATATGGAATAAAAGGAAAAATTTGGGAAAATATATCGTACTTGATAACGAAGAGCTAAACATTCCTCGGATGTTCTATATTGCTCCATAGCTTGACGTTCCAAATTATCATATGTTTTCTCCAAGGAATTTTCCTCTACTCGATTCGATGGTGAATTCGCCAATACATCACTGTACAATCGTTTTCTCTGATGAGTAATTTCAATTGTATTTTCATTAACTGCATTGAGTTTTCCATTTTTTACTGAATTCATCTGTTTCGAATTTTTCATTTTCAAACAAATGCATTTACTTTCGGAACTTGATAATTCTGAATCATCATCATCATCTGGGTCCATTTTATCCATGTGAATAATATCGGAATTTATTTTTTCTTTTGTAGAATTACATTTCTGTTTGGAGCCTTTTGTTTGTGGTCTTCGAGTTTTGATGCCGCCTTTCGTTAAAAGAATGAGATTGTTGAAATCAGCGCCTTGATTTTTTCGACGTTGCGGATAATCAGGATATGAATCGGGTGCTTTTTGATAGACGGGAATTGAGGCAGCGGTCACTGATGCTGAAGCCGATGGCACTGTCTTTTCTGATAATGCAATTGGCTGTTGTACAACAGTTGGATAAATTGGTTGAATCGCTGCATAAATTGGATGCTGTGGCACGTAAATTGGACCTTGTAATTGCAGAGGAATTGCCACTCGTTGATACCATTGGGGATATTGAATTGCCGCATTAACACCATGATGAGGTAAAATTGACACATTTGTATTCTAAAAAATGCAAACTTTCAAACTAATAAAAAGAAATCGTCAAATTGTGTTAAAAATATTATTTGATTCAAGTAATTTGTTATTTTTAGCCGTTTTCGTATTATATCTGTTTCGTTTATTCAAATATCTTCTTGAAAAAAAATATATTTACGTCAATTAACGAATTATTTGAATCAATTTGTAATTGAGTTAAGTAATCAGTTACTGAATTAATTAATTAGGTGATTACTTTCACTATAATAAATTTTTATGGATAATGACTATTTAACTCCAAATTAATGACTCTGCTAATTACTTTGCTAATTAAGTAAATAGCCGAGACGAAATTTGAAATCTACTTTTCAGTTATTTTATGTTTGACAGTTTTTGAAGATTTTAACGACTTCAATAATTAATTGGGGGAAAATAGTCACTAATTGCTGAAATTAAAAGTAAACTTGATCAATTTCAACTAATTGGGATTTACACTTTAAAGGTTATTTTCCTTCATTTAATGATTTATTTTACACATGTTAAATAATTAAGTTTGGAATAAAATAAATAAAAAATAAATTTTTTGTTGGTAATTTTAATATTTGTGATTAGTAACAAACTGTCACTTTTATTTCTAATTATGTAAAAATTATTTACAGACTAAAAATATTATTCTTTATGTGAATATTATTCTTTAATTAAACTTTTGCAAATTAAAGTAAAGAAAAAATTTTAAAAAAAGATAAAATTAATATTTCTACTGTGTTTTTTTTTTTTTTTTTATAGAAATGTGGTACTTGAAAATTTGGTGTCTGTCTGGTGGTTTGGGAGAAGAGATCCTCTGGATAATAGATTTCGGAGGATGTTGAAGGGAATACTTGTAGAGGCGCACCACGTTCATCACATTCAATCACTGGCGTCACAAATCTATGAGGATAGTACTCAGGAACATCAGGATTGACAAATGGCACTGGTGGTGATCGCATTACTCCAATGGTTGGAATTGGTGGATAATAATGACCAACTTTAACGTAAGGCGACTGATTCGTCCATATCTGCGGACTGTACTCCTGTCCATTTGGTAATTTTTGAGGTTTTGGAATTAAGTGTAAAATAACTGGTTGCATTTGATGAGACAGAAAATATGGTTGAATTTGTTGCGAGGGAAATAGAAAAATTTCTGGTAGTGGCACCTGATTCCATAAATTGTGAACCAATTCGGATGAAACGCGTGACTGTAATTCCAATTCGTCTAAATTTTCGATTGTGTAACGAAGAGCAGCAAATTTCCTGTATTCACCATCATGAGACGTTGCACTCTTACTGGACTCTGGATTATTTTCAGGTAAATAACAAACTATTATATATATTATTATATTACAATATTATAACTATAATAACTATTATAATAACAAAATTCTAATAACTATTAGATTATATATATTATAACGATTATTATATTATATATCACAACTAAAATAATCAATATTTTTCAATTTTCCAGCTAATTTTCAATTTTTGTTTTCCTCTACTCTAAAATTAAATTTTTCTCAATTTCTACAACTTTTAAAAACGATTTTTCTGACATGTTTATGAGTTGCTTCAACTTTCAAAGTTTGGGGAACATAAACCCTGAAGTTTGATATTAACTTTAAACTTTAGTCTGAAATTAGTTTTAAAAAAATAAAAAAAACAGTAGTTTTTTTTATCAAAATTGATTATTAAGCAAAAAGAGCAGTTGGATTTTATTTTCGAATCAAATTTTTCGAACAAACTTTTATTATAGAGACTAATTAAACTTCATTTTCTAAAGTAGATTAATTTTCAAAGTTCATTCTGTAATAGTAATTGTATTTTTTTTTTTTTTTTTGGTAAATTTTAATTGGGAATTCGCGTAATTGCTTTTTAAGATTAATACTTCCTACGTTGCAAAAATCGATTTTAACAACATGACATCTATGTATATATATATATAGTAAAAGCTCACCTCCTGTCGCATTATTTCGGCTTTCGGAAAAATTTATTTCCTCGTGATTTTTTACTGTTGAAATAGTCGTATTTTTTCGTTTTACTAAATCATCTTCTTTTTCCTGTGCTCTAATATGAGATCCATTAAATATCAATTTTCTCTGTTATGGGGTCGTTAAATTAATTCTCTTTTCTACATCAGTTGATATCGAATAACGACAAAATCTTTGCAAAATTTAAACCGAGATGTACATTTATTTAAAATACTTTTTCACATTACTCTTTTTCTACTTTTTACATTCTACTGAGTAAATTTCTCAATTTGGGCATTTTACATTCTCTAATATTAGTAATTAATATGAATAAAGTATCTTAAATGTCATCTCAAATTGAACGAATCATTTTTTCGTTGAGGATTTTTAAAAAGCAATAAAAAATTGATATTTTAAAATTCATGAAAAAATGAAACATCCGAGGATTTAAATTGTTTGTTTTGATTTTTAAGAACACTAACTGATTATTAAATACAATATGACAGATTTGTTCGCTTAACCGGGAGAAATGATCTTCAACTTCTGGGAACATCCATGGCTCGGATATTTGATTATCTTCTTCAAAACTATTGTGCTCCTGGACTTCAATATTCTCCATCGTTTTATACTTTTTCTCTTGCTCCTCATCATATTCGTAATTTCCATACATAGCCAATCTAGATCCAGGAATAACGTCCTTAACCCTTCTAATCTTTCTATTCTCATCCTCCAAATATCTTTGATTAATTTTGCAAATCTGCAAATAATTCGCATAATTTATTGAAAGAGAGTGAAATTTTTCTTTCTAACCTATGGACAAGAAAAATTGTTATATCTTACCTTAACCCATAAAGATTGATTTGATTTACGATAGGGATTTCCCGATTTATACGTCCAAGTTTCATCTGCATTAAATTTGATGATTTCATAAGCGTTTAAGACTTCTTCGTCGGGTGACGAATCTGGCGATATCATTCTATAACCATCCTATAATATTATAATTCTATAAACGAAATTAAATAAAAATTGAAAATTTGAAAATTTTTTGAATGTTTCGTTAAATATATCTGATAATGTAAATTAAACATTTACAACACTTTTCTAGAATGTCTATTGTATATAAAATGAATTACGATATGACAGGAAAAAATGTTGGTAAAATGTCTTCAAGATATAACGATCTTCTATTGAAACCTATAAAGGTTTAAACAAATGACAATCACGTTTGCATTTATTTTTTTCGACTAATTTCAGACTATGATCATTTTAAAATATAAATCACAAGAAAAGAATATTAAATTTCTATATTTGGTTATACTAATTATTTAATTCATTTCTTTTACTGTTTCTTTTAATTTATCATCTATTTGTATTTTACATTCCTTCAACATTAAACATAATGTTCAGTAACATTACAGAAGTTTTTAAAAAACTGAAATAATTTTCTCTCTGATTTATATTTTAAATAGTGAGAAATTTACAATTTTGTCCAATGTCCCGCCAAAGACACAGAACGGATTTTTTAGGAACTATCAAAACATTCTCCAGTCAGAATTGTTGATTCTATTTGAATACAATGACGAGATTGGTTCTTTTCAAATTCAGTAACATTCCATCCAATCAAAATTACACTTTCATTTCGTGCAAGTTTACTTATGAAATAAACTTTAGTATTAAATTACAATTTTCATGAATGTTTTGAGAAATGTCAAATGGAATCAAAATAGATTTTTATTGTTATAAATGCATTAATTTAAAATAATAATGTTTTATTTGAAGCATTTGGAGAGATTATCAAGAATTTGAACAATTGATACATTCAACTCTTTGTAATGATTAATTTTGTTATTTTTGTGAATTGTGCATTTTGGTTATGTTTTTAAAAATTATTATTTCCCGAAATTAATATTTTTTTAAATATCTATATATGTTTCTATTTTGTTGATAACTTCAAGTTTTATGTTGTAATTGAACAACAATGTTTGGAACTTTGAGGGAAAAGTTTCATTCTATGCAAGAAGGATTGTCTGCCAGGTATTAATTGTTTAGAAAAAATATTTCCGTTATAAACTTTATTATATAACTTAATATTTTTACAGATATATTATATTATTATATTTTGTTTTGATTTGATTACTGATTTTATTTTCAGTATCAGGGGTTTAAAAATTTCGGAGCCGAAAAAAATAGAGAATATAAGAAATGTGAATTATAATGCGGGAGCTGATATTCTACATCGTTATCAATTGCAATGGAATGAATTACACGAATTAGCTGAAGAAAATGCGAAGAATGCACAAAATGTTGATTCTCTCGTTGCAGTGATTCATCAGAAATTGGAACGTGAATGGAAAAGTATATTGTGCCTAAATAATACATTAGCCGTTATTCCTAAAGTTAATGACACCATCCAAAATCTAATGAGTCAAATAGGTTCGTTTTGGTATTTAAATCTTTACTGTATCAAATGTATCGAATTTTGTTATCAAGTTTAATCATATTTTTTTTTGTCTTTGTTGATACAGAAAAATTACAAGAAATGTTCGAAGATGTTGAACACGCTCTTTTTCAACTTGAGAATCTAAATGAAGAATTGGATTTACAAAATCAACAAGTGGATCAAAGGTTTCAATTAACATTATACAAAGAAAATAAAGTCGCAACGTTAAATTCTCTACGAGGTAATTTTAATACAACCCAATTGTTAAAATGATCTGAAATATTTTACAAAAGTCTTTTATTTTGTTTTTCATTTTAGCAAAGCTGTCCAGTGATCATTCGGAGAAAATAGCCAAACATGAACTTAAACAACAGAAAATGATGCAAGAAAGGCAAAAAACTTTTGCGGAAGCTTTCGATGAAGAACTAAATCAGTACAAAGCGACTGGTTCAATTCCAAGTAGTTATCTATTTTATAAATTCCAGAATCTAAAAATAAATAATTTTTTTTCTAATATAATTATTTGTCAATAAACACATTTTTTTTATTTCAGAGAGCAATCGACTAACGGAAGGACCATCGCTGGATGAAATCGTACTGGAAACGGATACAACAGATTTCGACGCATTCTTGAAAAGTTAATAATTGTCATATAGGCTTTCGTTCATCATCAATTAGATATTTGAGTTCATATACTCTTTTGTGATATAGGAACAATAAGTTTTCCTCAATTAGTCGAATAGGATCAAGTATGGATTAGTGAACGAATAAGGCGAGTAAACTTCCCATGAAAATGAATAATTTATTTTCAATTATCTATACAATATTATTATTAAAAAAAAAAAAAGATAAACTATACATATTTGTACATGAGATATATTTACTTAGCAATAAATATACAAATAGGATTAAACAAAGACAATAATGCAAGTAATATAAGATTGTTACCAATTAATGGACAAAAACATGTCTTTGCGAAAAAAGAATTATTTTTGGAGAGAGATTTTTTTTGGAAAATACAAAAATTACAAGATATCTTTCATGTATATCTTAATTAGAATTTAAAATCTACCGAAATTTGACTTAGATGAAAAACCAGATTGTTGGTAATTTCCTCCATTTTGTTGATTTGTTCTACCTTGTTGGTAATTATTTGCTTGTTGGTAATTTGATCCTCGTTGTTGGAATCCTGGCGCGGAGCCTTGTAAGAAAGTGTTTGGAACTCGTCTCTCGAAACCCGCATTACTGGAAGAATTATTTAAAATATTTTGGAAATGAGGAACTTTTTTTTACAATTATTAATTTCTTTTATATTTTTTACGTTCGTTATTATTTTTTTTTAAGGAGAAGATGTATACTAACCATCCGGTAACATTTTCAACAGCGTCGCAAGCATTTATAAGATCGTTGAATGCATTTCCTTCGCCGCAATTTTGAAGTCGCGGACGTCCATTCACGCAGGTGAAGTAACGCTGACAATCTGAGGGACTTCTGTAAAATCTTATTTCTCCTGTCAGGAAACCACTTTCCCTAGCATTTGGACAACTGAATCCCAAGTAAGCTGTAGTAAAATAATTTTAAAATTTTCAATATTTGAATATATTTGTAGAAACGAAAAAATAAAAAAAAAACCAATTTTATCATTTTTCTATTGGTATTTTTGAATTTTTCACTATAGAGACGAGTGTTATAAATAAAAACCTTCAGCGTCACAGTCTTCAACTTGATCGGGCCAATCACATCGATATGTTTGTGAATTATAAGCTAAACCTTCTGGACAATCGAAAACATATCCCACACCATCGGCACAATTCATAAATTTACCACAATTTTTTTGATCACCAACTTTAAAGTAACCGTACTGATGTGGACAATCTTCGGTTGGTTTTGCCGGTTCTGGAAATAAATAAAATGAAGCATAATAGGTGAAAGAAAAAAAAATTCAAAAATCATATTTCAAAGACTTACGAAGATTTGATCGACCCAGGCATTGAACATCAATTGGATAACCACAAGGATAATTAAAACGTACATTTGGATTGAATAATAAACCTTCGGGACAGAGTTTTTCTTCACCAACGCCATCGATACATTCTATATAAGCATCGCATTGAGAGGCCACCGGAAATCTTCCAGTTCTCTCAGGACAGGAAACAGAAGACTTTTGCGTTTGAACATTATTATTACGATTTTGATCTATTCGATTAGATCCAAATTGAGATTGAAATTGACCAGCAGTTGCTTTCGATTGGAATTGTGATTGAAATTGTGACTGTCCACCGAATTGTGATTGTCCTCGATTATTAGTCGTGAAAGAACGTTGAAATTGACCTCCACCTGTAAAAGGTATTAACAAATAATATATATTTCCTTCGAATGTGACGCACGTATGTATGTGAAAAATTTCGATCCATTTCAAAATTGAATTCCTGACGGAATGAGAATTCTTGCAATTTCCGGATATAGATATAATAATTTCCTGATATGAAAGGTCTTTTATTATATTCTATAAAACGAAAAGGAAAATAATTTTTAAAAACGACTTTTTTTGGCTGATAATTAAATTTTATGTTACGTATAGAGTTTTAAAAATAAGTAGGTTGTCTTTTTAAGGTGAAGGACGGATTTTTGTCAGGGGGACTTTTACTTGAGAGTTTGTATTGGCGCGACGACATCGCAGGACAAGAGCATAGACAGAAAAATCATCTTCACTTGTCTCTGACCTCTAGAAAGGTTTAACATTCATTAATATATTATTCAACTTATGTAATCTTAACTCGGTCCAACTTAATGTCGTGAATATGAATAGAACGAATTTTTTAAAAGCATATTTTTAACATACAATGAAAAAGTACGTTTTTTAAAATATGTATTTTTTAATATGTTTTTTAATGTGTATTTTCAATAGATTTTAAAATAATTTTTCGATAAGTACACTGAAAAAAAATTTATTTGATTCAAATAATGAATTACTTGTCTATTATCAAATAAATATTTACTTGAACCAAATAATTCTTATTTAAATCAAATAAACTGTAATTGAATCAATAATTTCTGTATTTGAGTCAAATACCATTTAAATGACTCAAAATTTATTTGATAAAAATTTTTATTTAAATCAAATAAACTAATTGAATCAATAATTTCTGTATTTTAGTTAAACACTATTTAATTGACTCAAAATTTATTTGATACAAATAAATATTTGATAATAGTCAAGTAATTCATTATTTGAATCAAATAATTTTTTTTTTCAGTGTATATTACAAGGTGTCTGCTTGACCTTATCGTTAATATTGAGTTGAAAAACTTGAAATTAAAAGTACTTAATTAAAAATAATATTACATTAAAAATTATGTTAAGATTATGTAAATTTTCATGAGAATCCGGGACGACTTTATACAGTTGCTTAGTGGGTGGTTTCGTATAATAAATTTTAATCATTTTAAACTGTGATTTAATTTAGAAAAAAATTAACAAAAGAGAAGAATTTGTTTGACTAATGTCAATCGAATTAAAAATTAATTAATTAATTAATTAATAATTAACTTGTAGAAAATAAATGGTCGTAAAAAAAAGAAACAATCAATTATAGAGATAAACGTAGTAATACAATTAATTACATTTCTAATTAACATATTACCAATAAAAAAAAATGTCATAGCAACTGAAGGCTTAAGCATGTCAATCGATAATTAATAATTATTATAAAATCTTCATTTACGTTACTTTTAGATTAATTAAACTTTGATTTTTAATCTCTTTTTGTAATAAGCAGTACTTGAAAAGTTTTCTATTTTCTTTAAATACGTTATATTTTTATTTATTTACTTAATTAATTAATTAATTAATTAATTAATATAATTTCTATTAAAAAAATAACAAAATAATAATATGCAATAAACATGGAAATAAAAAAATGAATCAACTTACAGGTGTTTAATCCTAGAGAAAGAATGGAGCAAAGAAGAAGAATGGAAATTGGTTTCCGGATCATCCTGGACGATGAAGAAAGAACGACTCTTGGGAACACTTGTTACTTATCAGGAAAATGCGTTACCTTTGATTTCAAAATGTAAACTAGTCGCATCATCTTCACCTTTCGTGACTTTTATTACCTCGGACGAGAAAAAAGTGAGAGTATCATCTTTGCCAATCCAACAAGAATATGGGAGGAGTCTATATATAATATACTTGAAGACAAACCATCAGGAGATGTGGATGTATGCGTGAAGAGGGTAAATCCAGAGAATGAATGATGTAAGTGTTGGGATAAACGATAAAAATGGTTAAACCTTTAAAATGTCTGTGCTTTTCCATTCAGAAAACGTATATACAATAATCACATAAATATAATGTGATTCGTATGCTTGAACAAGTGGCAAGGATGAATCAGTTTTTAAATTAATTCCTTCTTCATTCTTTTCTCAATGACCTCTAAATTGCTTTAGTTTCCTTTAAAAAAAAAATTCTTTTCCTTTTCTAAGTGAAAAGAATGTTAAATTAATTTTAATGCTAAATTGATTAAATATATTTAACACATATATTCTAATGTGCAATATAATATTAAATTTAATATAAAATTTATTACATAAATATAATATTAAATTTTGTCGCATTTAAAATCATAATGATTACGTAAACCGGTAAAAGTAGGAAACTTAGATGAAGACGTTATTCTAATTGTCAATTTTAACAGTAGTTTTATATTACCTATGCATTTTTGGGCAAAGTACTTTCTAATTTATTCGATTCATTTCAATTTAATTCATAAGTAAATTTTTTATTATTATATAATAATTTTTTTATTTGTATAGGTATTTTTTTTTGCTATTAAATTGACTTGATTTTAGAAAAAATACTTAAATTTATTTAAGAATTGTAAGAAATTCTAAAATTTTTTTTGAAAATAATTTTAATTGCTAATTAAATTTATAATTTTGTTTTGCCCTTTTCGATTACGAAAGAACAAGAATACTGGAATTGCTATATGTTATAGAACGAAATTAATTTTGGAAAGTCTCAAGGTTTTTGGCCTCGGGTTAAATATCAGATTGTAAAGAAAAACTTTTGTTGATCAGTTCCCTTTTATTTTTGAGAAAATTTTATCATAAAGTAAATTTAATTTTACACTTGATTTACGCAAATTCGCAAATTAATTATTAAGATAAATACCTTTTTGAAATAAATAGTCGTCACAAACTGAAAATAAATAATGACAAATTAAATAAGCAATAAATCTGTTCATTTTTTTTTTTAGAAACATATGTAACAATTTAAATTTCTAATTAAGTGTACATATAATTTGTTAAATATTTTCCGAAATATTCACGAGGTGGATATTTAAATAATTTAAAAAAATATTAACAACATACTTGGATGTACGATCGGAAGCATACTATCAGGCTCGTGGATTATTTGCGAAATTTAATGATGGGAATTAAACAAAAATCTTTTTTTAATTTTCCAATTTTAGAGCACACTTTTGATAATAATTGTTTATGTACCTTAAGTATTATTTAATTTGATTGGTAATTTTCTACAAATAAAAATACATTTATTATTTACAATTACTTCATTTGAAAGATAGGGAAAATTTTTCAGAAATTTTTCAATTTCGACATTTAAATATCTTTCTTTAAATTTAATATATGATAGATTTTTAAATATTTGAAAGAAATTTGTACTTAGGTTAACTTCCGTTCTAGGAGAAAGTGTCTATTGTTATTTTTGAAGGGAATTTATAATTCACATTTTGGCGGTCGGAAGTGATGATTGTTTATTTACAATTTTTGATTGGCTGATTCCTCGATTTGTCGTCTGCGCAATGGCACTTGCGCTGTCTTTTTCATTGTGTTTTCCAGTATCCAGTTCGCATTTGTTGCCCGTGAAGGATGCCTTCTGCCAACCCTAAACTAGAGAAACAGGCCTCTACGGAGGCCGTTGATCCAATTCGCCAAGCGGTTATTGTTATCGAGCACAAGATCCGGAATCTAGAGAAACGCAAGGTAAATTGTTCATCTTATCTTGAATCTCGTGTTTGCGAAAATCCGGCTTTTTTACTATCTGTCATCCGCGGCATCTACTATAGGATCCGCCATCTTTCGGTGAACCATGTGCTCGAGCACTCTAATTCACGTCAAATTTACTGATTTTATTGAATTTTATTAATTGCTTATTATGCCTTTCAATAATATGTATCAATAACAATTGTTTGATTATAATGAAAAGTTGATTATCATGACGATTCTAGTATTCTACGCGCTGCCGCTACCTCGACGTCATGGCGGTGCTTTTCTGCACATCTTTTTTTTTAATACAGCGCCGCGCTCGAATGCCTCACAGTCTTATAAACCGGCATCTGTTTTTTTAAATGTGAATTCCCAATTATTTGTCCTTTAAATTTTTGTGATTGTCAAATTTTAATTTGTCTCCATGCTTGGAAAGAATTGAATACGACTTGCCCTCCTTTTTTTGCGCAAGTACCTCCCCTCTTTCTCCCTTTTCCTGGAAGTATGTTCTTACAATCCCTATTTCCTGGGTGTTAATAAACAAATGAATGCCCTCTATTACCCAGGTTTATTGCATCATAGTTTGTATTCCTTTTTATTTACCTTGAGAATCAAGGAAATTTGATATTGTTTTCAAATTCGTATGTTCCAGATCATTCAATTCTAGCTTGTGAAATTTTACTGATAAATTATCATTTTAAAGCTCCTTTGTTACTGTATTTTCCAACAATTGAGAATATTTTTTCCATTTTTGATTGTTTTTTTATTAGAAAAAATTTTAACGTACTTATTATAAAATAATCGTTTTCAATTATTTCATTATTTCGATTTAGTATTTATTGAACTGTATTAAAGTGGTTAAAATGTATAATCAGATGTTGAAATGTATTATTAAATTAATTTTCTAATCACAAATTTTAATTAATTAATTAATTTTACTTGTTTATTATTTTCATTTGACACTTTATAAAGCATTTCTACGCAATTATTTTCCAACTTCTTGAATCTTTAGGTTTGATTTTATTGTGAATTGATTTCATTTTTTGTATTTTAGGGGAAACTAGAATCCTACAAGGATCTGCAGAAAGGCGGTGGGGAGCTGAATGCAGATCAAAAAACGGCAGTGGCAAAATATGACGAGGTTATACAAACGCTGGACATTACTCGAGATTTACACAAATCAGTTCAAGGAATCGCCAATGACGCTGTTAAGCAACAGAAGAAGCTTGCGCGCAAGGAGGCCCTTGAAAGAATACAACAAGACATTGGAAAGGTTCGAGAAGTTTTACTCATTCAGGACACTTTGATGAAGATGGGTACGAGTACTGTACGTGATGACTTTCTTGCTGGCAAGAACGGAGCTGTCAAACTGACAGATGAGGATTTATCCGCTTTAGACAGTTTATTCAACGAAATTACGATTAACAACAAGAGGGATAGCAGCAGTGCGGCTACAATTGTTCAACAATCGCAAAAAATTGCCGAGCATTTGGTGGCAATCGTTGAAGGCAAACAACGAGACTTTGAAAAAGTTGGAGTCTCGTATCTTAAACTTAAGGAAATAATAACATCCATCACACAATGTGGTTACTTCGATCAAATTGAAGAAAACGAAATGACTGACGCTGCGGTAAGTAAATTCTACCAAACTATCAAATTCTAACAAAATTCCCCTCGATCGAATTTTAACCAAGAAATTTTTATTTTAAAAATAGAAAACGGAAGAAGAGACGAAAGTTCAGGCTGATGAGGAGCCGGTCCAGGAACAAAACAACGAGGAATTCAATACTAATGAGAGGCACATTCCACCAGTCGATTCTACAATGCCAATTCCTAATTTCGTTCAAATGACACCTCATCCGGTTGTTTCTGTCGCTGCTTCTGTTACCGGTCAAATGCCCGTTCTTGGACAACAAATTCCACCGCAAGGTAATGCCACGATGGATTCGTCGTATTATTCGAACGCTGGAAATTTCGTTCCTCCGCAACAACAACAGCAACCTCAGCAACAGTTACAGGCGCCAAGAATTAATGATGTTATTGGTACGCCGAATTTCTTTTTCCTTCAGGAGTCCGAATTGGATTCTCCGGATGTTACGCCGCAACCGCCAATGTCCACTCCGATTATTCCTACTGTCAACGCTCCCATTCCCACTCAGACATTTACAAATCAAAATTTCACTTCAACACCCGTTGTACCTCAACCTGTTCTATATCAACATCCAGCTCAACCACCTGACATGTCACACATTCCAGGATTTGCCAATCCAAATCCCCCACCGCCAATTCCCATGCCTCCGTCTCATCAACCAAATATGCAATATAGTCCTCAACATCCGACAGGATTTCAACAACCTCAAGGACTCTCGCAAATCAACCAGTCTCAATCTCAAGTCTACGATCAACATCAACAGGAGAATCAAGATCAAGCTCCCGAGGTAAGTTGAATTATTCATCATTGCAGAAAATATTTACTGCTTTGAAGAGAGAAATTTCTAACATTATTAAATTTTCTCTGCGAATATAGGAGAAGGATCAGAATCATGGTGAGCCAACGTCTAGAGATGGTGAACTCAACCAACAAAATGAAACTGTTGATTGGGGACAAATGTCGGAAGGTGCTGGTGATTGGTGTCAGCCGGATCAGCCCCAAGATTCTTCGCAGGATCAGCAGCAATCATCGCAGCAAAGTTGGGGAGATCAGCAACGAAATAGCTACAGAGGTAGAGGTAGACGAGGCAATACAAATGGATACGGTGGCAGAAACAGAGGTACTGGAGGAGGTGGTGGAGGTTATCAGCAAAATGGACGCAGCAGTACCGGAAGTGGTCAAGGTACAACGAGAAAAATATTTCTAAATATTAATTGAATTATTTCCGACATACAGAACTTAGTCAAATTTGATACTTTCGTATTAAAAGAACAATTTAAATTTTAAAAGAAGGGTACACTGAGAAAAGTGCGGGCCTTGAGCAGCACTTCTGAATGTCGCTGAGAGCAACTGTGTTTATGTGTATGAGGTGTTTCGTTCCGGGCGCTGAGACGCCCCGGTTGACGGTGATCTCAGTTCCTTTTTAAAGGGAGCAGACAGTCGGGTGAACAGCGTTCCCGGTTCCGGGACTTGAGACGTTTCATACCGAGGCGTGAGATGTCTCGAATCGCAGGTTCACTCAACTACTTTATTTAGGACTGCTCAGGGCTCTAGCGGGACGTCTCATGCCCCGCACTTTTCTCAGTGTAGTGAATTTTATTTCCAATATTTTAAACAAAAATTGCATTTGAATAAGAATTACATTTTTTTCTCAGAAAGAAACGAAGCAGGTATAACATAACCTAAAATTGGACAAACGTTTCTTATTGATAGAAAATTGTACATTGTATTTAAATGCAATATTTTAATTTTAAAATTGAAATAACAAACAAATTCTGGTCGAAATAATTGAGATTGGATTCGACACGATGATACTTGATTTGTTAATAATAAAAGAACAAGTATATTAGTAGAAAATAGAAACTTTAATATATCGAGGAGTGAATTTTAGAAGAAATTCGGAAAATACGAAATGTAAGTTTAAATTAAAATTTTTTTTCAAGGTTCGTACTATCGAAATGAAAACAGTAGCTATCAGCAAAACGGTTATGGTCAAAGGAATAATTCAAACTGGAGCGAGGGAAGTGGCGGTTATAACAGTGGATTCAAGAGAGGAACTGGTGGTAGCCGAGGTGGAAATCGTGGTGAACGTGGTGGCATGGACCGAGGCGGTAGAGGTGGACAATTCCGCGGAAATCAACGTGGCACTAGTAATCGTGGTAGTTATTCGAACCGTAGCAAGTAACAATAAAATTTAAACATTTAACATTCAATCCTACTTCTGAAAAGTCAAAGTCATTAAGCTGTGTGTTTGTAAAAAAAAGAAAAGAAAACGAAACTTACAAACTTCAAAAGAAATAAGAAAAACAATTTTAAAAACACAAAAAAAAAACGAAAATAAATAACGCCTTAATGATTAATGTAAAGTAACTTTTATTAATTGTGATATGACTAAAAGAGAAATGATTCTCTGTGAAATGATAAAGTGTTAAACACGTCTAATTCGTACTTTACATGAGTTTGATCAAATTCGTTTGAAAAAATTGTCGAGTCATTGAAAAATCGTTTTTTGATATTCAATAGACAAAACCATTTCAAAAACGTGCATCTTATACGGCTTTGAACATTTTCATTGCTAGGGCATTGAAATGAAAAAAAACATTAGCGTTTGAATTTTTGAAAATGTTACTCTCAGTATAAAAAAAAAGACGACGAAGAACGACAACGTTTAAAAAAAAAAACAAAAATGTACCAGATCGGCTAAATGCAGAAATGTCAATACACCACGCAAGTATTATTGTGTTGTGACAGAAGGCAGTTTTCACAGGGCAACAATAGCTGATCGACAAAGATTAGAAGAAAAAAAAATAATTTTATTATAAAAAAAATACAAAAAAAAAGATAATGAACATATGAATTTAAGCGCATTTCAAACAAACACACAGAAATGTATTTAATAAATGTTAAGATGATCGTTGAGAGTTGGCGATCAGCACCGGCCTCTCTTCGTCTTGCGACGCATTGTTCTAGAGAATTTTTTCTAAAAAAAAAGAAAAGAAATAAATAAATCTTAACAGAAACGAGATTGTAGAGCAATGCTTGTTTTCCCCATGGTCTGCGACTACTTTATTAACTTTAGTATTTTGATGCTCTCAATGTAATTTTTATTGAGAAAGCATTGGATATATTGTGGTATTTACGAATCGACGACCATGCATGTAGAATTTTGTAATTTAATAAGTAGAACGAGTTTTTTCTTTTTTTTATTTTCTTTCTCTTTTTTATATATTTGTTTTATTTAAGAAAAAGTATCGCTCCCCTCCTGTGACTGTTTAAATCGCGGTATTCATTGAAATTCTTTAGAATTATGAGCAATGTTGACAAAACGATGAGATTTTGATGAGTGCTTTTTTGAAAAATCATGTATGCGAAAAATGTTTTACAATCTTACCTGATTTTTCATTAAATGCAGGAAATGTGAAGTAACAAGAAAGAAGAAGATTATTTTTTAAATGCAAAGAAAGCGAGAATGCAAAGTTTTAGCATGTAAGTCGATTCGAATGTACGATTCTTTTTTTTTTTTTCGTTTAACAGTGTTATTTGAAGAAACAAAAAAAAAAGAAAATATGCCGCCAAAAAAATTTCACGCTCATTACCAAACGAACTATCGAAACTACTCAACGTATTTCGTTTGTACATTTGTGTTTAATCACCATTTGCTTCAGTTATGTTCGATTATTCTATGACTATTATGTATCTTCCAAATAAAGATCCAATTCAACATTACATTCACTATTTTTCGATAAAAAAAATAATAATCTCGGTAATTTATATATTTTTTTTCTTGTTAATTAATTATGATAATCTTTATTTGAAATATATGATAGAAATCAATATCGGATTTTAATTGATTCAAAAATAGTTGATGGAGAAATTCTCTGGATTTTCAATTTAAATATTAGCGGGAAGTGTGTCACGATTGGTTGGGACAATTTTTTCTCAACGAATCACAAGTCACGCAGTACTTTGCTAAAGAAACAAAAGAAAAGCATTGGAATTTTGACGGTTATTGCGTTCGCCAAGGAAAACGTTATTTTTGTTTGTTAAACAATAATTTTTTTGATAATTTTCCCGGTTGAAGGTGTGTCTAAAAATACGAATTTCAAATTGTATTGATTGTTTTATTTAATGAGGGTAAAGTATCATTGTTTGGAGGAATCTTTTATGTTGCGGCAACGCCATGCATTGATGATAACGACAACAAAAACAAAGAATTGTTGTGAATGATAATATTTGAAAATTAATAAGTTTTAACAGTCCTGACATCATAAACAACAGGTAGGAAACAAGTTTTTTTTTATTCTAGTTCTAAAGGTTTCTTTAATTTAGAAAAATATTACAATTATGTTGTTTATATTGATGATTTGAATTTAATTGTTTTTAGCAATGTCGAATTCAGCGGCACATGATCCATCGGTTGAAAGACACTTTGTTGGACATAAGGATACAATTTCAGGTTTATGTTTTCATCCAGAAACATCACACATTGGATCATCGAGTTTGGATCGTACTTTAATGGTGTGGAATTTCAATGATTCTGTCAGAGCGTATAAATTCTCTGCACACAAAGATGTTGTTTTGGATGTTGATTATGCACCTTCTGGTGAAGTCATTGCAACAGCATCCAAGGACAGATCTGTAAGAATTTGGGTGCCGAAAATTCATGGTGAATCGTTAGATTTCAGAGCTCATTCTGGCGCTGTTCGTTCCGTTCAATTTAGTCCTGACGGTGAAAATGTAATTTTTTTTTGGTTTCTAATTTACCTAGATGAAATATATGAGAGAATTTGGGATTTATGAGAATTTTTAATTCAAACAGCTCGTGACATCTTCAGACGATAAAAGTGTCAAAATTTGGAAGGTCTGCAGAAGAAGATTTCTTCAATCATTCACGGATCATACAAATTGGGTTAGATGTGCCAAATATTCCCAAGATGGGAGACTAATAGTTTCCTGTAGTGACGATAAAACAATTAAATTATGGGATACAGTAAGCGGACAATGTGTCAGAACTTTCAATGAAATAAAAGGTAACTTATAGATAATGTAACAGATTTATCAAAAGTGAAATTGAATAATCGATTTAAAATCATTAAAAAATAGCATCTACCGTTGATGTTGAATTTCACCCAAGCGGAGGAGCAATCGGAGCAGCTTGCACAAACGGTTGCGTCAAATTATATGACTTAAGGACTGCTTCATTACATCAACATTATAATATTCACAATGGAACAGTGCACAAAGCAAAGTTTCATCCGAATGGAAACTTTATGTTAACAGCCTCTCAGGACTCGACAATGAAGGTACATAATTTCTCTATTTATCAAAATAAACCAACTTTGATAACAACATCACAATAGTAATCTCAACGAATTTTCCTTGATAAATTTCGGATTTTCAGGTTTTGGATTTGCTCGAAGGTCGTCCAATTTACACATTAAAGGGTCACATTGGTGAAATCACATCAATATCATTCTCGAAAACAGGAGAATATTTTACCTCAGGAGGTGAAGATCGACAACTTTTGATTTGGAAATCGAATTTCGACAAAGAAGATAAAGTGAGAAAAGTTGCTAGACGTTTAATTCCACCAAATCCGAAATTAAAATTAGATAATCCATTGTCTAATGATAAGAGGAGTAATTCGGAGGAAAAGAAGTCGGATGATGATGATGATGAAAAAGAAGATAATCTGGAAGAGGTATTAAAATCGAGACTAAAAATTTAATTCTCTATTCTTATTTATATTTATTATTCAGTATTTATCAAAATCAATCAAAAACTTGCATGAATCTCAAACTAAAAGCAAAATTTGCACTGAATGTCCAATGAATTTAATCCATGATAAAGCACAAATCGAGGTGATCAATTTACGAAATATGAAAGCGCAAGAACAAAATACGAGATTCTCGATGACAAATTCGTATAAATTTAATAGAACAAGTGATGTTTCTCAAAGTTCAAGTCAAACGGGATTAATTATTGAAGCTCTTAGTGAACAGGTTGAATCGATACGTAATACTGTTGTTTTACTTGAGCAACGATTAACAGTCGTAGAAGAAGAATTGAAAAGTTAGAATGTTTTTTAACTTAAACAAAAGAATATAATTGTGATTTCGTTTCATGAAAGAAAGTATCTCACTTTTACTTTTTGTACAAATGATTTTAATAAGTTTCAATTTTTACATTTAAATTTAAAAATGTTTAAACTTTAGAGTCTAGTTAAATAACCGATATATGGGAAATAGTTGTAAATAAATCTAATTTCTCAAAAATAGAAAATTTATAAAGAAATTTTATTATCGTTTGTAAATGATCATGTTTGTAAAATTTTTAAACTGCAGAGTAAAACATTTAAAATATTAAGACACAAAATTTGTTAATCGTTAAAAAATTTTTATAAAAAAAATAGTCTTTCACTTGGTTCATTTTGTTCCAATGAAAGAACTCGTTTTACCAGTTTTCTTCAAGTATTCCAGAACTAAATCTGCTGGTAATTGAGTTGTCACGGTTACTTTTTTACTTGGCACGTCAGTATGCAAATTTTCTATACCTAGAAAAAGAATATAAATTATTATAAGCACTTAAAGTAAGAGAATATTGAATATAATTTAATATATTTGTTTTCTTGAATTATTTAAACGGCGTTTGTTCAGGTATATTTTTCGAATTAAAAAAAATTTATAAACTATATCAAAAGAAGATAATTACCATTTTTATTAAGCACTTTTTTAACAGCGCTTGCACATCCTTCACAGGTCATTTCGACATGGAATTCATGAACCTATATAAAATGATTAAAATATAATTCCAGTATAAAGGAGGTTTATTAAATAAATATTGAATAATTTGGAAATATTTGTTTAAAATTACTATCTAATAATTTAATAACAATGAATGACACTTTTAGGAAAATATTCTTTTCTTAACTTACTTGTTCTCCCATTGTGTTTAAAGAAATTTTGAAGAAACTTGTGTTGTACTACTTTTGTTAACGCAGTTTACTAGCTTTGCTCCACTAACTTTTACAATTCAATCGAATATGATTGAACGAACACAGTACAAAGAGATTAATTCTTATCTAGGTCATTACCCATTTAGATAAACCTAGAAGCAAGAAGCTATTGTCCGATACGTAGAAATTAAATTGACTAGAGTTTAGAAAGGAATGTTTGTCAACAATAAAACTGTCACTTTGAACGAAAAAGTGAGGTTAGTTACTCCGATATTTGACAATTAATTATTTACTACTATTTATCACCTTATAAACTGTAAATAAATATATAATGAAAGCAACAATATGGAAAATTTATGACACGAGTTCGAATTAATTTCAAAAATCACTAAAATATAAAAAATAATATAACATTTATAATTAGAATTTTGATTGGTTGTCCTGAAGTTGCATTTCTTAAGCGGTATTTTTAAATTTAAGGAATTTTTAAGTTAATTAAACATTTGAAAGTGAAGTATTTATTAATAATAAAATCATACTTGATGAATGTCTGTAAACAAATTTAACTCCAAAAATAAATTAATCATTTTTTAAGACCATTTTATTATTTAATTATAGGATTATAGGAATAGATTTATTACTTTATAACCAATCAAATGTCAGTGACGTTTTCTTTTACTTTCCCTTCAAGCACCTATCAGATAATAGAAAGACGAATTTCAATTGGACTAGATTTCTGATCATGTGTCCAGATACCTGTAGAACCAATTAATAAAATGCATTCTCTACAACAGCTGATTATCATTATTAGTTCATCTCCATTCATCTCATAAATGTTATACCTTCTGATATTGAGTACATACAATATAAATTACAATGAAAAATTTATTTAAAGTAGTTTAATAAAGGTTATGTAAATGGAATTTAGACAGTGCGGGAGTAATCAGTGTAGTGCGAGAAAGATGTTATGACAAGATTTATTTTTAGCTGAAATTTAGAAAAAAGATAAAAAGGTATTTGACCAACAAACTAGTGAAATTAATTTACTATAATAAGCAATATTAATCTTTAAACAATTGATGATTCTTGTAGCAATACTACGTTTTTCTTTTAAACGCAATACTTTTCCATTGTAATAATTGATTTTAGCAATCATTTTGTTTTATTGGTTTTACTATAATTTTACGAATTCTTCCAAAAAACGATATTTTCAGTTTATTTTCATTACTGACATAATAGTCGTATGTAATAATTTCTGCTTACAATTTTTATTAAGTTTGTTGATATTTTCATGTTTTTGATAGTCATCATTCGTATCATATTTACAATTGTCATTGTTAGCATTATGTTATTGATATTTAATTTATCAAGACTTTTAATACAATAAGATCTTCATTTGTACAAAATGTAAAATTTTATTCACAAAAGTCTTGTTTTTCAGAAATTGCACAATGAGTTCAGAAAGTCAAAATGTAAATGGCGAGAAAATAACTCTAAACGATCAACAAAATTCAACGGATAATCGTTTACCAGTACAAGAACCGAAGTTCTGCAGTGTAACAAAATTAACAAAAACATCTGACGAATTGAAATTAAACAATAATGTTCCACTAGCCGATAAATGTTCCACGTCCAATGATTCATCAGTGAAATTGTCAAATGGATTGCCATTGAAAAACGTCGAAATAAATTGTTCATCTGAAAATGGTCATTTTTCCGATACCGCAAATCTACCATCTTATACAGCACTGAATCTTAGATTTCAATCGGCAAACAATTCATCAACAAATCATGTCAATCACAAATCCACAGTTTTCACGAGCAACTTGAATCTCCCTCAAGATAATCAATTAATTCTTCCCATGATTTCAAATGAATATGCTTCCATAATGTCTTGTCCCTCGGAAGAAAATAATTCGAGAAAATTGAATAGTTGTGAAACAACAGATGAACGCTTAGCATTTTCAAATGTGCTTTCAGTAAATTCAAGCGAGGATCGAGACATGAGGAACAATGTTGATTACACTTCGGAAATTGAAAAATGCCCACCAAAAGTTTCCTGCAGTTCAGAATCAAGTCCAGAAATGGAGAATAAATTGTCCTCGAACAGTGTTTTAAATAATATCGGTGGTAGTATTGGATCAACGAATCAGGGCACGTGTTTTTTGAGACATAATATTAATGGTTGTAAGGATGTGGCTGGTCCCAGTGGTTTGCAGAAGGTGAGTATTGCTAGATGGCAATTTTTTTCAAAATTATTTATCACCAAACAAAGCAAAATTATCTTCTTTTTGGATAAATAATATTTTATTTTAATCTCTCAACAGTCGGCTCAAAGAACACTGAATGAAAGTCGGGATTCAAGTTCTGGTAACGAAGGAGATTTATCTGACGAGGAAGATCAATATATTTACACCTATAAAGGTGATGATGACGATGACGACGAAAATCAGTTAGATTTTAGACACGATTTGAATCATATTCGTCGACAAGAAGTCGAAGAACATGTCAGTGACAGATCTAGTCCAGAGATGGATTTTTTGGAAATGGATTTTGATCCTGGACCTTCTTGCGAGCATGTAAGCATCTATTTAAATTATAAATTACATAATTTTTAAATAAGACAAAACTAAATAGTGAAATCTTGTTATAATTTATCTTCTAGAATAGTAAATTATTGTTTTTTTATGTCTAGGACACGGGCGATAGTGACATGGCTTCCATTAATGAGGATATACAAAATATTTCATTGGACAATATGGAAGGTGAACCAAATTTATTGAATGATTTGAGTAACGCTAAAGTTGTTTCTCGACAGGAGATATTGCAAATTCAAATGATGCCACGTCAGGAAATGTTGCGAACCTCAGAGGAAAATAATCCAATTGAAATTAATGTCAGGCATGATATTTCTGAATGTCAACCGAGTACCTCGAAGAATTCTAAAGATGTTGACAAATGGTTACCTGGTAGTACAAGCAAGTATTTTTATATTTCAGTTTTGAACTTGTTGAATTTTATTATACTTTTTAAAAGTTACAATATATTTGTAAAAAGGAACTAAAATCCGATTGTTACATTTTTTTTCCAGGAAAATCGGAAGCAACAGGATTGCACAGAAGTGGAGGATGTCCCCTACAAGAATCTTATGGTTATCACAATACGAGCGGTGATTTAATTTCACCTGGTGAAAGTAGAGAAGTAGATGCGGAATTTTGGTCTAATAATGCATCAACATCATCTTCTGATAATTCCCGAAAAGTTAATCTTAGTTCGACTCTTTATCATCGAATGATGGCGAAAAAATTGATGCTCAATAAGCAAACAAATTTCAATCAAAGCAGCGAGTCAAATTTGGTTCGTTAAACAATTATTTGATTTCAGTTTTAATTATTCAATAGATTTATGATATAGTGAAAAATTTTTTTACTGGTGCTTTTTTTTAATTAAAGGAAAGTGAATTATGTGACGACCGATTAGATGGTTTACCACCGATAGAAAAACTGATGCACTGGAGTGAACAGGAAGCGGCAGTCAAGCAAGTCACACAAATTGCAACATCCGCTTGTGGTGCAACTGCAGCAATCAACGCGATTGTGAGTTTTTTTTTTAATTCGAATATTAATTGACTAATTATTCATATGTGATTAAAATTTTCTAGAGAAAAACTTTTAGAGAAATATTTTATGTAATTATTTTTTCAGATGGCTCTTGATGTGCCTTTTTCGCTGGAGGTGTTAGTTAAAGGAGTTGCTACTAGATTAAGAGAACCAGGTACTTCATTACCGAGATATTTGGTGAGTCGTTCATTTGCCGGTGCAACACACAGAGATATAGAGCGAGGTATACATTTAGCAACAAACGGTGCATTGGGAACAAAGTTTTTCGCCTTTTATCCCGAGAGGAAGGTCTCATTATCTCATTGGTTACACCATTGGATTTCTCGTGGTAAATTTTTCCTTTTCCATATTTTTTTTAATATGATCTATTTTATTACAATTATTAATAGTTAATGGCGGGGTTATTTTTAACTGGACATTTTTTTTTATTATTAAGGTGCTGTTCCAATTGCAACTTTAAATCTTCAACATTGCGGGGAAGGTTGTAATATTCCAGATGCTTGGCATCATCAAATGATATTTGGTGTAGGTCCAGCGGGAATTTATATGACGAATCCTCTTCAATGTCTTCCAGAGCAGGTGAATGTTTAATTCATTTAATTACATTTCTTATCGTAATTAATCAGATGAATATGAATTACACTTGAATTTTCTGTTTTAATTTAAAAATTAGATTTTGCGACATCAAATCATCAGTCCCAGTGTTTTATTAATTCGACGAGCGGATATTTTGGCACACTGGAATCCTACGACAGATTTATCTCCAATCAAGTCTTTTGACCACAGATGGCGGAAACTAAATGTTCTCGGTAAGAACAAAAAGTTTACAGTAAAGTTAATTACACGAATAATTTATTTTCATTCTTTTATTATTATTATTGACTAGTAAAGATAATTAATTATAATAATAATAATAATTATTATACAATAATAATTATAATAATAATACTAATAATAATTATTGTTATTATTATTATTTTATTTATTAATGAATGAATGAATATTGTTTTCCACAGGTCAGGTTGTCAATATGATCCGTGAAACAATGGGGGAAAGAAATTGTACTGCCGTAATAACTGGAGCATCTCATGTTCGAATTCCTGCCTCGTATCAAGCTGGAATAACTTTGGTTGTACACTCGGACTCGGAAGTCGCAAACGAACTGGCACTTGCTGAACAATTACCACTCCTCTAGTCTCAACTAAAGTGTTTTTCTTAAAGCTTCAAAACTAAGAATTTCTTCCAGCACTGCACACAAGGTTTTTTTTAATATACTTTTTAAATTATTATTTTTTTAAATACTTGAAATATTTTTCTAATCTACTTAACTATTCTTTTTTAATATTTTTTTAAAGTATTAAAAATAATTATTTTCACATTAATATAACTTTTTAATTTTCGTTTTTTATTATATCGAAAGAGAATATTTAATCGTTTTGATTTTTTTTTCTTTACAAAATAATGCAGTAAATTAATAAAAAGTTTTGCAAGAAAATTAAATACGCTATAACGAGAGTTCTCTAAAGTAAAAAAATTGTACTATGGTTTAAAATCTTCTTGTTTCCGAGTACAAAAGAGGTGGAAATTCTTTTAAAAAAAGTATCTATTTTCAGATTTGCAAGGAAATAATATGCCGATGATAATCAAACCCTTACATAATGGTTTATGTTACGAAAAAAAAAGTTTCAATATTCCTATGTTTGTTTAAATTGAAGCTTCAAGGCAAACTTCTTTAGTTATTACTATTTTGAGATATATTTGTGAAATAATGTATATATAAATATTAAAACTCACTGTACAAATAGATATAATAATACTAATGTACATAGAAGTAGAATAACGCTAGCTTGTAAAATCTAATGCAAGATCTAGCTCAATTGTAATTATTAAGAACAATAGTATATATTATTTTTATAATTTTCAATAACATTTAATAATTAGATTCTTAATCAGTTTCTTATTGTTTTAAATTTATCACCAAAGGGTTAAGAACTCGTTTGCTAAGTTTATTTAATTAACTACTGCGACAACTTTTTAGTTTATAATAATGTGTCATTTTTCTTTTCTTCTATATTATATATTTTATTGAAAAGAGTCAATATTAACTCTTTTTCAATTCATATGTTAGATTGTTGTGCCTTGCAGTGCTTTAGGTTAAACTATAGTTTGTAAATTATACACAGAAATTTGATAGTAAACCTGTACGAAATACATTCAAGTCATTATATTGGATAAACGTTTGTATTTGATTATCCTCTGATAGAATTTATTTTAAATTACAAAAAAAAAAAATTTGCAAATTTACAAAGAAATAATATCTTTTTTTTATTATTACATTGCATTAAAATTCAATAGCATTCACATCTATTTTTTCATAAAGAAAACTCAAAAACGAATAAGCTAAAGAGAAGTGCAAAGAAAATATTAAAAATTTAGTTGATCATTGTAATTTTGAAATTATGTCTTAATTCCGTTTACGATAGTTGATGTATTAACGTCTTGTAGATATAGTGAATTCATTTATATTTTTTATTGGAGAATTTGGTTTTAAATCTTCTCTTCACGACATACTGAAAAAAATAAGAAAATGGTAAATTTAATTTAGATAAAATTAATTATTTTAATACAAATTAAATAATTTAAATCTTCATTTAAAATTAATTATACCTTTCTATAAGTGATGCACGCATGGTTGAGGTAATGGCAGTGGGTTGAGTTTCATTAAGTTTAAAAACACTCTCGATTACTGAGATTTCTGGCGCGGTCGTGTCCATTCCACAGAAAGAAATCCAATCGTTTACTACCATTCCTGCTGCGAGTACATCGCTACCTCTATTTACTGTGCCTGCCTAAAATAATAATTAAAAATAATCCATCTGTCAGTTAATAAATAAAAGAAGGTTATAAAAGGAATGTATTGATTTCACTTACAGCAAGTGGTACTTGTAAAAGGGAAGACAGTTCATCTTGATCTTGAATTGATGTTTTTGGATGTACTAAGCCCCCTTGATTCGAGAGGACAGAATAAGAACCTACTAAAACATTACTCGCCACTGTCTGTCTGAATACTTCAACACTAAGCGTGTCTTCTAAAATTTCTTCAGTTTCCTGGAAAAAAAGTAAAAAAAAGAACAAGCATTTCGTAGAAAACATTAGTTTTTCAAATTAAATTCTAAAAAAAAACTAAATTATCAATTTAAATGAAATTACCCTGTCGAGATCAGGATGCACCAAAGCGACATGATCATTACAAGCAATTACATTTCCAAGTGCCGAAAGCCTTTCCTCTACCCGTTGTATTTTCACTGTATCCGGAAGTGAATTTCGAATATGTTGTAATTCTACGTCTGTTGTTGTGTTAGGAACCAAAAGACCATTTTTATTTCCTGAAAAAATTTAAACAAAATTTAGAAAAATTATTATTAAATGTAACTACATTATGAGTAAATAACCGAAATTATACAAACCAACACAAAGTCTTCCAATAATTCTACATCCTGCAATTGAGGCATGAACAACTGGTATTGTTTCCGCAAGTTCTGCTTCGAAAACACTAAATTTTATTTAGAAAAAATTAATATTTACGAAATGGAAAATAACATTAATTAAAATAATCTAAACAATCGAGGATAAATAAAGAACGATAATTAGAAGTATTAAACAATAGTATGAAATTATTTTTCTTTATGAGACTAAATTAAAAAACAAACTTTTATATTTCGCAACATTTTGCAATAACGTATTTGTCATTTTTAATAATAAATACAGTTGAAATAGCAAATTGAATAAAGAATTACTATCATTACTAATATAATGAGTACAAAAAACTCGTTTTCGAATACTTTTAAAAACAATTAATAAAATTTTGGTTTATTAATCTTAGTAGCCCTAACCTTACTTTTACATTGATATTTATTAATCATATTTTTCTTTGTCAATTACGCAATATACAGACAATATTTACTTATAATTAAGGTCTGATTAAGTGAAACTAATTATCCTTTAAAAACGATAAAAGATAACCGTATAGACTAATTAATATGAAGAAAATTAACAACTAGTAAACATGCCGAATTATCAAAACTGAACACGTGACAAATAAAACTGTCAATGAACTGACTTTTTTTATAAATTGATTGATAAAAATATAATAAAAATTTGAAACAGTTTCAATCTATGAAATGAAAATGATTGTTTACCTGTAAAAGTTCTCAGAACCACCTATTGCAACCAAACAGTAGGTATTTGTTAGTTTAGAAAAGACTCCAACTTCATTATTATTTTCGAATTGTACTCGAACTGCCATGATTAGATGAGAAAGATTGAATTAATATGAATTGAATTCGAAATTTTTTGAGAGCTGTGTAAAATTATTTGCACTAGTTTTCGCGAAGAGCGTTTTGTCAAGGTAAAAGATACACTTTTCTTTAGCCGCGACAGAGTTCAGTTGGAGTCTGTTTCAACAGTAAATACACGAGGCTTTTTACAAAATGTTGATAAGGAAATTATCAACTGTGATAACTTCCGTTTTATAAAAGCGGCAATATTTTAAATTGTCATTATTAGTACACTGACAAAAAAATTTTAATTAAATAACAAACATTAATATAAATATCTCATTAATCTTGTATTTAATTAGTAAAATTTTGTTCAAAAAGCAAAAACTTCAATTGTTTAAGTTTCTTTTTTAAATAAAGAAAAACAATTGAATACGTACTTGAGAGATTATTGTTTGAAAAATAGTTTTGTTTTGTTTTTAGTTTATGAAACACAGGAATTGTAAAATATGGTTTTTGTATTTAACAAATTATTTTTCATTTTTTAAATATAATTCTTGTTTTAAGAGTTGTTATGTTTTTTAAATTTATATTACATGCGGGATTATCTTTTGATACTGGAGGACAAGGAGTGTAAATTTTGCGCACCAAAGATTCCTCGCTGAGTTTTCGAGAAGGTTTAAAAATGTTTGCATTTGCGACAAGGCATTTACGAATAATAAGTAAAATAAATAATGGCACAAAAATTGCAACATTTTCTACTCTTCAACCTTCACTGTCACCATTGACTTTTGTCAAATTACCACAAAAATACTCTTTCTGTACAAAACGTATGTATTTCACAACATAACCTCACTTTTAGACTTTTTTAAATATTTTAAATTGTTAAGAAGCATCAATTAATTAACAATTATTTCTTTCATTGAAATAATTGATTTTTAAAAATTGTTATTAATTTTTTCGCTGTACAAAATTTATTAACTATAGTTAATTTTATTTTAGAAATATTGTTATTTTCATGTAATTTATAATAAACATTTCTTTTTTTCAGCGACCGGTCCCAAAATCACAGGTAGTTTAACAAATATACAATCAAGTACAACACCAATAGAAGCAAAACCAATAACAGATCATAATCAAGGAAACGAGAAAAGTGAAGATTCGGAAAATACGGATGAACAGAAAAAAAATAAATCGTATTCACAATTTACTAAATATTCTATGGTATTTTGTGGTGTATCCATGGCAGCTATGAGTTCCTATTTAGTTTACGAAATAGCCAAGCCAAAATACGATGAAGATGGAAACATGATCGAGGATGAATTCTCAAACTTGCCATATCCAGAGCAAATGTTTAAAAGATTGTTCAGTGAGCTAAACTACTACAAAAAGGTAAATTTCAATCTATTCATCAAATAGAATTCTACTTTTATTATTAATTTATTTTCCGTAAATTTAAATTTTTGTAAAAATAATTTTACAGCTCGTTCAGGAACCCAGCAGAGATAAACTACTTCCTGATCCTCTCAAATATCCCTACATTCAACCTCAGTATACTTTAGTTTTAGAATTAATGGATGTATTAGTTCATCCAGATTGGACAGTGAGTATTGGAAACTTTAATTTAGAAACTTGCGACAAATATTATCGTAAATACATATTTATTTATCACAATTTTTAGTATCAAACTGGATGGAGGTTTAAAAAGCGACCGGGTGTTGACAAATTCCTAGAAGCTGTTGCTCCACCTCAATTTGAAATTGTAGTTTTTACTGCTGAACAAGGAATGGTAATTGAACATCAAATTTATTATTTCTATTTTTAATAATTATACCAAAGATAATGTATTAGTCTTGATCATTTTTTGAAATATTTATTAATTATTTTTGAACCTTTCAGACCGTGTTTCCAATTCTGGATGCTCTGGATCCTCAGGGATTTATTATGTATAGATTAGTCAGAGATGCGACTCGTTTTGTCGATGGACATCATGTGAAAGATTTAAATTCACTAAATAGAGATCTTAACAGAGTTAGTATACAATTTTCTATTGACTACACTTATTCTTTTCAAGAAAAGTTTAATGGGAAAAAAAACTTTGCAGGTAATCGTTATCGATTGGAATGGTGACAATGTCAAATATCACCCAGAGAATGTATTGAGGATTCCCCGATGGAGTGGAAACGATGATGATACAACTTTGTATGATTTAGCCGCATTCCTCAAAAGTGAGTTAAATTAATGTCTAAAAATTAATTACCCTATTTATAAGGAAAATGACAGAGTTAATTTTTAATAATTAATTATTTTCTTTTAGCAATTCATGTTTCACAAGTAGATGACGTTCGGGACGTTTTAAATCATTACAGACAGTTTGACAATCCCTTAGAAGCGTTTAGAGAAAATCAGCGGAAATTATTGGTAAAATTCATAATTTAGCAAAATATTTGTTCCACATAAAATTTTTTTATAAAAATTATTTATTTCAGGTGCAATTAGAGGAAGATCAAGCAAAAATACAACAAGAAGGATCGAAAGCTCTTACGACAAAATGGAAACCATCTTTTCTAAGAAATCGTTAGTTATGAAAAAAAATAAATGTTTGTTTAATACAAAAATATATATTATTTTACTAATTTTTACATAAAAAAAAAGAAAATTTACAGGTATGTATAGTATATATTTTTATTAACTGAACACAAAAAATAGCTAAAAACCAGGAACATATTTTCTTTTTTTGACTTCTTTGGATTTTGTTTTTGTCTTTACTTTAGGTAGAAACATTTGCTGAAAACTGTCTATTTCCACCTGTTGTGAAACGCTGACAAGTTCTTGTGTATTAAATGGCGTTGGCAATATTTCAATGTCCTGAGTGGGCATTGTCGACTGAGTAAAACCATCATCATCTGTCACTTCAGTGGATTCGAGCCAATTCAATACTTTTTCATGTGGAACTGCTGTTATTGGTGGAACTGTATTATCGGCAACTTCCCAAATTGCCAAAAGCTCAGGTGCTAAAAGATCCACATAGGAGTTGATTTCTTCCAATGATTCTTTCCAACGAGGCTCAAAAATTATTTCCGTTTTCTCAGGATGCACATACTTCAATTTCGAACGCTTCAAATCTAGAATTTTTTTTTTTTTGTGGATAAAAGGTAAATTATCATTCTATTCTAAAATATTGATGAAACCTTTTTTTAATTCAAATTTTTTGTAAAATATCTTACTTTTGAAAACGTGATTCATACTCGTTTTCTCAGAAAATACGAGCGGTATTACTGTATCGCTTTGCTTTGAAATTGCACTCTCCCATAATTCCAAAGCTCTTATAGATTGACAATTCTCTGTGGAATATTTCACAAGTCTTTCTTCGTGCGTTAGTTTTTGATAAAAAATATCCCCTGGAAATTTTGTGGGAAGAAAATTCAAATTTAAAACAATTTAAGAAATTAAAAATTATAAAATTATAAAATTGCTACCAATAGAGTTCTGTAGAAAAAGATAAATATGTCCTTGAGCGTCTGAAATTAAAGTGCATCCTGCGTTACTAAGTCCTAATCTGAGTTTCATTGAAGGATCCAAACACTGTCCCTGCATTTGTGATTCTTGGAGAGTTTCTAAAATACTGGGAGGTGTGTACGGTAGACTGTAGGATCTAGAATGTTTCTCATTAATCCAATTGTTTAGAATTATTGATCTCTCCCGTGGAAGTTGACTAGCGAAAATTATCATTTCCTGATCGCCTCTGAAATTAATTTCAGAATTAGAATTAATTTCAGTTAAAAAATAATTGCAATTAAATTCTAAATCAAAAAAACTAACTTTTCGATAACGTTGCCTAGAAGCGGAGCTCCTTTAAATTGATGAGTCCATTTTTGTTTTACACATTCATCCGGTGATCGACTGTCACATAAAAGAAAACTGTGATAAGTTCCCAAATATCTGCAAAATGAATTTCCACTTGAACTATCGAAGCAGAGATTTTCGCAGACTTCTAAATTTATTTTTGGACATAATGACAAGGCAGGTCGCTCAATTGGTTGCTAAAATATTTAATTTCCGAATTACCATTAGGTATAATAAATTGTTTTGTTTTATTTATGAAATGAAAAAGAAAATAAATTAATAATTAAACGATTCAAAAAATCAAATTAGGATCGAAACTCACTCTCGTGTCGATAAAATGGACACAGCATCTGTCAGTGTAAATCAAAACGTCAGGATCCATATTTTTATACTTAATACTCCCCCAATTATCATCTAAAGTTTTTGTGTTTATTAAATTGCCACTTGACACAGGTTTCCTGCAATAAGTTAACAATTAACAAGAATAAATCTTACATAATTATTCTTAAGTAGAATATAAAATTTTTAAATACATTTTCATCATGTCCCAAGTTGATATCTGTCTTTCAACATTTACTGTGCTAAATTCGTTTTGTTCGAAAGGATTCAGGTCCGCACTGACAAAAGGGACGGAAGATTTTACTTTGTGAAGTTCCATCAAATTCAATTGAGGTTTAACCAAAGAAAGATTATATAATGTACAGTGATTCTTAAAACGTCCAATAATTCTATCTGCAATTGTGCGAAAATAAATATGATCACAATGATGTGAAATTGAAAGATAATTAGAAAACTATTTCATTATACATTACGTGAATTGTTTGTGAATTTATTCCGTAATTCGTAAAGTACGCCATCGAGTTGGCATTTGTCTGCAGTTTTTAGGTTTGGCTTCCATAAACTTGTTTCCTGTGGTGATATGTAAGCTGCAACTGTTTAGATTTCAATAAAGAAAAAATTCAATATACAATGAATAAAATTTTGTATTATTGAATTTTTCCTTAACTTTCAATTACTTACTTAATTCTTCAGAATAGGGGAAAAGTAGAATATTTTCGTCGCCATGGCAAATATTATTTAACGTGCCTCCAGTGTAATACCAGTTGTAGGTCTAAAAACGAAAAGTATGCCAATTTTAAGCGAATTAGAAAATACCTAACTTATTTAATTATTAAAAGTCCTTTGAATTACTTACGCCTGAAAAATAAGGATCAGGATCCAGTTCTATAATTTCAGCAATTTCCGCAATATATCTTGGTAAATTTGTAGTTTTTGTTTTATCAATTATATTCCATTTTATGTCACCACTTTTTATTTTTTGCATAACTAAAAGAAATTTCATTGGATTAAAATCTTGAATTGAATCAAGTAAATTCATCATAGTTTTTAATTATAAAATCTCCATACCTTTTTCGTATTTTAAATAATAATTTTTAAGTCTATTCATGTCATTTTGCATGTGTGCTTTTGTTGTCATTAATTGTAATCCAGGATCTTCTTCAACTAAAACTAAAAAAGGAATTATTAGAATTAATTTTTGACAGAATAATAATGAATATACAATTAATAATAAAATATAATATACCTTCACGATTTAATTTAATTGGAGGCAACAGAGGTTTTGGAAGATCACAATAGTAAGGATAATCTTGAAACATTCCAATCATTGAATTCATATCCCATGATTGATACTTATTATTTCGAATTAGATTAATTCCTGGCGCAGTGTAATGAGAATAGCTTAATAGAAAGAAATCTTTCAGTCGTTCCTTAATGTTATCATTAGCGCGTTTAAACGCTTTCGATTGAATTTTTTGATTCATTTTCTAAATATCTCTTTTGTAATTTTCCACTATATTTATATTTTAACTAACAATCAAAAAACAAATAATTATGATTGTATGTTCATTATTGATATCAGATACCTTGAATTACGTTAAATACTTCATTCAGCAAGTAGTTTCTTTGAAACAATTTATTTGCCAATAAACTTGATTTTAATCAAAAGTATCGAATTTGTGAACGGATTTTTGACTTTTTTTAGAATACTTGACTTCTAACGACCACGTGCACGTGTTTTGGTACATAATCTAACCTAACCTTCTAGTTTAAATCTAACTTTATACTTTTTCCAAAATCGATCTCAAACATTTGGACATGTGTCACAAGTTTATTTTCCTCGGTGAATTTAAAAATTCTAATTCTTTATAACTATTTATAAAAATAAATCGTGTGATTGATTGTTTTTTAATAAATTAATTAATTTTACTTATGTATTTTTTTTCAATAATTGAGTCTTTTCTTTTTGTTATATTTAAAAAGAATTTTAAATATACGCGGGAGTAAGAAGCCAATGAGAAAAATAGTTTTGACGCAGGCGCAATATTCTTGTTTTGGAAACACGCACTACCCGCAAGCACGTAATCTAACCTACAAATGTGCCGAATAATCAAAGTGTGGGAATTGTTTATTGTTACACATTACTCCGTGTCTTGTTAATAAATTATAAATATATTTTATAGAGACGTGAATTGCAAAGAATGAAGAATATTTCAAGACTTCTTGGTTCGAATAGAATATTAAACAGTAGTAACAGATTAGTTCATCAACAACATAAACAATCGAATGAAAATCATTCAGCACATCATCAAACTTCACAAATTGATTTCAAAGAAAAACATCCGTATAAAAAAATCCATCCTTGGAAATCTGCTACCGAATTTTCTGAATCTCTAGTCAAAAATGTAATTTACAATAAGGGTAAGTGTAAATCATTGTTGCAAATAAAAATAATTATTTGTCTATAGTTCTCTACTTTGTGTTCTGATTATAAGTATCACTGTTTAGAAACGATCTATTTTTTAGGAAACAAAAGAAAATGAATTGACAATTAATTGTTTATAGATGGTTTGATTGCTGTAAATAAACCATATGGAATTGCGTCAAGAAATCGAGATGAAAATGACACCAAGCCTCGGTTCTTACAAAGCAGTCTCAATAAAATTTCAAACAATGTTGATTATTCGATAGAAGATTCCTTACCTTACATTGCCACACAACTTGGTTATGAAAAATTAACTGTAATAAAAGCGCCTGAAAGGTAATAAGAATTAATTATTATTATTATCGTTAATATTTATTTTATTTGTCAAATGTAATTCTGTTTTATAGATATATGAGTGGAGTTACATTACTCGCTGCCGATAAATCTGTCAAAGATAAAATAATGTTAACAGAAACACGAGCAATTACTGGAAAAAAACTTGCAAAATCTTACTGGATAGTTACAACTAGAGTCTGTGAAACACCAAGTAGTGAAGAAAAGCTTGGAATAAAATTATTCAAAAGTCCTTGTAAAAAATTCGAACGGGTAACGTAAACTAAATTTATCATTTAATCACTTATAAGAAACTACAAAAATCAGAATCATGGACGGAATGAAAGAAAATTTATGTTAATTGTTTTAATCGTATGTATTATTCTTCTAGCCTGTAATCATTAAAGAATGGAATAATGCACAAGTAGAAAGACAAGAAGTAAAGATTCTATATTGTGAACATAAAGTATTATCAAATTCAGAAATGAATCATAGTTCTCTAATAGAGGTAAAAATATCAACAAGAAAGTGGCACTCAATTAGATTGTTTGCAGCAACGAATTTGTATAGTCCAATTCTTGGTGACAATATTCATGGATCGAGAATTCAAAATATCATGGGAACATGGATGACAGTTAATCCATTTCTCGAAACAGTCAGCAGACCACCAATACTTGATCAGCGACTCTTAAAAGCTTTGAATTTATCTGAAGCAATGCAACCAATTATTCCTGCACATATTCATTTAAGACAGGTTAAATTAATCCAATACCTGGGACGTAAAAAACATCTAGTTATTGAAGCTCCATTATTTCCAGAATTTTCATGGACTATAGAAACTCTTGGTTTTAAATTACCAGTGGAAACTGATTCAAATAGTAACGAAGTAAACGAAGAAAACGAAGAAAAGATGAAGCAATTTGTACAGATATAGTAGGATAAAAGAATAAAAAGTTGAAAAAAATGCGAAGGAAACACGTTTTATACGTTTTATAAGTTACAGTATTTTTTTTTATTTAACGTTAACATTAGGATTTATTAATGAGTCAAGACATGGCGACCTTTTAAAATTCTTCTCATAATGATTTTTCTTCCCGAGAGAGTTGACATTCTCGTTTTCCATCCGTGTTTACGAATTCTCATAACTTCATTCGGACGTGGAAAATAATTTCTCACTTTATTTCTTATTGACATTACATTGCAGCCTCCGTTTACTAATTGATTGGATAATGATGGTGTAGCATTCACCGATGACACCACTTGCCTTCCCATCATTGATCTATAAATTTAGCGATAATTATTATCTTATAAATAGATCTTATAATAGATTATGTTTTTTTTTCTATAAAAATCGAATATTTTATAGAAATCTATGAATATTTATCAACTAGTACTTACGGAAGGGCACTAAATAGAGAAGTCGCTAATCTTCCAAACATTCTTCTTTCAATTCTATTTCAATTACAAAAGTAATGAAAGAATTTTTTAGTTAAATTTCCCAACTTTGTTTACTTTTTATTATATTGTTTTTGCTCTTTTTTTTTAAAGATCGTTTAGGCACAAATTTGAGGTTATTTTCAAAGATTGCGTGTTCCTTGACTTCCGGTTGCGTGCGCATGTTCGAATATCGCGCCACAATATAAATTTTTTCCCACGTATCAATTACCTTCATTGAAGTTCTATATATTATTAATTAAGTTTATAATCTAATTTGATATTAAGATTTGTCCAGAAAAATATTTTACTACGATAATATTCCTTTTTACTGAAATCGAAATAATTGTTTTCTTCCCAATTATGTATATATATAAATTTTTGTTAATAATTTTGAAATTAATTGTGCGGTGTAAAAATTATTATACTGCATTTTTTTTCCTCTTTGACGTTAATATAGGGCGGAAAAAATTGTAATAATATTGGAGATAAATATTCTTTAATTGATTGGTCATAAATCTTTTCTTGAATTATTATAAATTCCTTTGAACGATGGGTGGGGTTTTAACAGATATATTTGATCAGGCACTCGGTAAACACTGTCAATATGACAGTTGACAAGGCACAGGATGTTCCTTTTCCGCCGAAGAGCTTCGATATATGGCACTCCCTCGCCATAGAAATGAGTTCAATCGCCTTTAGAAGTATTAGCATCAATACTATTTATCACAACCATTCATAGTTCGTCGATTGAGCTGTATCTTCCAGCAGACTCGATATAATAATTATATATAGCCGCTCACAATTTTATTATTATGAAAGACTTTCATGTACCTGCATTCTATATAATACAGTATTGCAATCTGAGATCTCAAGTCACACTCAAGATTAGTAGTATTTGTGTTTTGCATAATATTAAATTCTTCAAAAATTTCGAAGGTAAAGAATGTTGATTTCCAAAATCAGTTTATCCAACCTTCATAATAAAAAAAATTAATCGCAAAGTTGATCTTGCAAGCAGGAAACAAGTTGACAATGTTGACATTTTCTTATTGTACTCCTCCAATTGTTTGATTAATAGTTAATTTATCGAATACTTGGATCTAGTTTACTAATTATTATCAAATATACAGTCAAACTTGAAGAAATTATCATAAAATGCCCAATTTTCCAAACAATTTAGTTATTTTTGCGAGAATGCAAACCTTCATTGTGCCATCAAACGAAGTTCGTCATTTTCTCAAGTTTCTACTGATTTAATCAATTAATGATTAAATATTAAAAATTCCTTGAATCATTCGTCAAAATTAACCAATTAGTGTGACAAATTTAATTAAATTATCAGTTGTTTGCATTAATCTTGACGATTTTGTACTTTTTGATTTTTTTGAGGTTATGTTTCCTTGACAAATTATATATGAAAAAAAATAATAAGGGATTAATTACTTTTCAGAGAATGCGATTTTTCATTAGGGATTTGTGGAGAAAAAGAGAATATGAAAGCCATAATAATGAAAAAAGAAATAAATATGGATCAAGTTGTTTGTCGTCAAGGAAGAAATATATTGATGTGTCAATGACACTACTTGGTAATATGCTTTTAAAAGATTAATTGTACTTCTTGTATCGATATCTTAGAATGGCATCGGCCTCGTTTTAGTGCATATATTCATATAGGCTTCACAAAAATGTTAATGGCATTGCTTATACATATATACATCATGTCGCAATATCCGAGGGACGTGGCGTGACGCCTTCTTCATCGGGAAGTATAGTATCCCATTGTAGAGGAATTTTTTCCCTCCGTGGGGTGTAACGCATGGTCAGGATGATTCTCTAAACTCCTTTAACGTCAAAACCTCCTTCTCTTTCACAGTTACATAAACAATTCGCACACTCTCGGCGAATTTCTCATCAATATCTCCCATTGCATTTATGCGCTATTTTTTTTAAATTTACAATTTTTTTTTTAATATTCATTAAAATTGCAAAATATTCGATAATTATAGTCTTTTATGTTATTAATGAGTCATCCCTTTTTTTCAGCAGTAGGAGTAAAAATTGATCGCAAATGAGTCAAAGGGATTTGCTAATGGACGAAACGAGAGCGGTGGGAAAAATATGATGAAAAAGGACGTGATGGAAAAAAAAATTGGTGTTAAGTTAAAAACCCTTTACTTAAGGGGCTTAATGATCAAGCGCCAGTTAGAAAGGCGTGAAAACAACATTGGTGTAATCACTCCTCTGAATACAAGAGGAATCCAATAGTGTCTTCTTACTTCTCGCCATCTTTGGATCATGATAGGAGCCAAAGAGACGCGATTTTATATCCCCCCAACGAAAGGTAATTACTGTTATTTTATCGAAAACTGTAATGCTCTCGCTTAAAGCCGCTCTACTTATGCGTATTATCTTTCTAAAGTTTCTGTGTGCCGTCTTCGGGCAATCGTTTTCAAGCATCATTATAAAATTGCTTTGCCAAATGAAATGCCCCGCGCTCTTTAAAATATGAAATTTATTACTCGAATCAAAATTGCCATTTCCACGTCACATGCAGATAAAGTATTTGGGATGGATAAAAATTATCAAATTATATCCTTAACATCGTATTTATAAATTATATATTTTCAAATCATGTTTCCTTGGCAAAATTTATACTTAAATCATTAATATTTATCGTAATAAGTCCTCTGTATCAATATTTATTTATTTGAATCGGGAAACATACTTTCTCTCGGGTAAATTTGAGGTCTTGGAAATTTTTTTTTTCTCTTATAAACGAAACCTTTTGTTATTTTATATATGAGAACGCGCTACCCCTTTAAGAGAAACTTGTAATTTGGATACTGACCCGTAATTTGGATAAACTTTTTTTTTATTATATAATCTCTGTTAGGCATACGATTTCTTGAAGAATACGATCTTTGGTAAATGGATCTTCCTCAATGAAGACTTTAACGATTTCATATTTCTTCGGGTAATAATGATCGCGTGACTGCATAATGAGTTAATTAATTATTATTTTTTTAAATTTCACAAAGTCGGATATATTTTTTCATAATCGTAATATATATTCTAATAATTTGTTTCAATGTTTAAAACTTATAATTTGTTATGGTAAATCAATTTTCTATTTACAATATTTTATTCAATATTTATTTATTATTTATTTAATATTTATTCAATATTTATTCAATAATTTTTCAAATATTTATTGTAAAGTGGGAATTTTTCAATGTTCTTTTTCAACATAGGGTTTGATTTGAAGATGTCTGACTGAACGGATTTTTTCACTTAGTAGTCAATTGCTTCCGATTTGACATGAAAAATAATTATTGTCCTATTTCATCTTCATTTTTCTATAATATTGATTTCAAGATTTTTTTTCATATTCTCCAAGCAATTTTGTCTGACTTGACATTATTTTTTTATGGACAAATTTTTCTTAATTTATTTATTCAAATTTTATTTAAAATTTAAATTTAAATTTCGTTAAACAATTTTTGAAAATCTATAGAAGAAGAAGGTTTAAATTTAAACTTATCGGAAAGTTTTTGAATTTATAAAATTTGACAAAGATCAGGAAATAAATATTTACATGGAAATTGAACAAGTTTATTGCTTGGGAAAGGTAAAAGTTAAATTGAAAGAATTTTTGTTATAACGAAAAAATAAGCAAATTTTGGTTGAAATGGAAGAACATCTCCTGTACTTGCGCACTATATATAGATATAGAGAAAATGTACATTACACCCTGGCTCTCTCCCACTTTTACTGCTATCACTGCAGTTACAACAGTCTTCGAGTGCACACGAACTCAGGGTAGCTCCGGATTCGGTCCAGTATCCTCAAAGTTTCTCACATACCCCATATCCTTTCTTATAAATAAACTGTTTAAAAAAAATTTATTCATATTAGGTAAAACTAGAATAAAAAAAATTGTTTTCTTTTTAAATATTAGGAAATTTCTAAGAGAATAAAAATTTACTTAGAGGGAAAATTTATCTATACGAGTTAACAATGATATTTCGTAAATTAAGTCAATTTTAATTTGAAAAATTGTTTTCGTTTATTTTTTAATTCGAAAATCTGATTTAAATTAATTTTATGATGAATTTTCATAATTACAATGTGTTTTCTGTGTTATTTGTATTTATTTTCAGTTTATTTATTTTTTTCGGTTTATTTTTATTTTTAAATTGTATTTATTTAAATTAAATTAGTTAAATTAAATTTTAAAAATTATTTATTTAAATTATATTACATAGTCATTTTTTAAATTAAATTATATTTGTTCATTTTATGTCTAATTGTCTAATTATCATTGACATATTGATTCTATTGGTCAAATGAAATCGAGCTAAATTTAATCTAAATTAATTAGTCTAACTTAATCTAAATTAATTAAAATTAATTAAATTAATTTAGTCAGAATAAATTTAACTGAAATATGGTGATGACATTATATTCAATTAACTTTATTAAATTACGTTTATTTAAATTGAATTAAATTACAAGAAATTTTGATAATATTTTCCTTTTCAAGTTTTTTTTTATTATCTTGTGAAAAATCCAATATATAATAGAAAATCAAATAAAAAATGTTTCGTACTGATGGACATATTGTAAATTAAATCAAGGACGTGTAATTACGATTAATTTGTCTTTTAGTTACGGTTTTAGTTAACAATTCAGTTGTGACAAGTTGCATTTTATAATGCATCTGCTCTTGGGATTTCATAGCCGATGGCTTTTCGAGTGTCAATGTCAGTGTCTCAACTCTTGTTGTGTATCTTCTAATATCAAAATTGAACTTTTGGATTATTATTTCGTGTTTGTTAAATAGTGATTTTTTTTTAATGAAAAATATTCAAAAATCATAAACTATTTTTCTCAAATGGTTCATTTGAAAATCACACGTTACACGTTTTGGTAAGAAAAAAAATTAATACGTGTTATTAAGGTAAAATCAAATTAATTTTATTAATTTAGTTCGATATTAATAATTAATAAATAATCATTAATAATTAATAATTAGTCATTAATAATAATATTAATTTACACTAAAAGAAAGTATTTTTTGATTTTTAATTTCGAATATTAATCAACAAAACAATTTTCAGGCTGAAGAATTAATTGAAGAAATCATGAATTTTCTCAGAAGTTTGGGAAATAAGAAGCTTTCTTCATTCATCTTCATGGAAGCTTTAAGATGTTCACGAAAAAGGAAAAGAGGACGAAATCCATATTGCGTGTGGTCCATTTATTGTTGGTGAGTTTTTACCCTTAAATCTTGATTTTCATTATTTGAGAACGGAGATTTTTTTCATTTAAATTAGATTAAAATCTTGAGACATTTAATTAATAGAATATTTAATTAATAAAATATTTTAATGTTAAAATATATTCGTACTGTGAGTTTATTTTTCATAAATTGAAATTTTAATCGAAAAAACAATGAATTCAATAATTCCTCCACATTGGGGATAATAATTTTTAATCAATAAATTACTTGTAAATTATTAATAGTGACATTGATTTTGTTCGTGTATGATTGAGCGCACATTTAGTGAATTATACAGGAACGGAAAAAAAATAAAAGTGTAGACAGCCGAGCAGAACAGACGAGTGTCACGTATACGTCTCTGCATGTGCATTAAAGCATTAAGACTTCTGTTCTGCAAAAGTAAGAATCGTTGCAAATTTTTAATCTCTGTTGATTCGATTGGCTTTTTGAATTTCAAGCAAGAATTTCATTTTATCATTCAGTATTGAGACAATTTTTTTATTTTACACAACATGTTTTTTTATTACAAAAAGAATGAAATGTATACAGAGGAAAAAAAAGATTTAATTTTTATAATCTGATCCATAAATTTGTGTCACAGTATTTGATGTTAATATTCGTGAAATTGGCCTAAATTGAGGACCACCGATCAGCATGAAAATACTTTTTTCTTTTTGCATTATCTTGAGCCCTTTGCGATAATAAACATTAAAAAAGCAAATCTTTTACTATCGAATTAATTCTGTAATATTCGGTAAGTTAGTTTTTATGTTGTTATCGGATTGCATTCAAGGGATAAAAGACCCTTTCGATCGCGGATGAGTGATTGATCGATTGACTAAGACGACATGCAGTCGTTGTATGCTTGTGTTCACAATAAATTTTTACACATGTTGCTTCACACCGATATAACAGGATCTTAAGATACGATGGTCTCTATAAAACAAAGGGTTCTTTCTATATTTAAAAAGACACACCTTAAGAGTAAATATTGTGAAAAATTTAATTTTCTCACTGTTAATTAAAAAATTTACCTTTATTTCTGATTTATTTTTTTTATCTAATTATCTCTCAAAGAGGAGATAAAATTTTTTATATTATTATTATTTTTTGTTTATTTTTTTATTTATTAGTTGGGTGTTTATTATTTGTTGAATTTAATTTAATGGTCGTTTATTATTCGTTTATATAGAAAGAATAGTGTTAAAATTTTGATGAAAATAAAATTAATTTTGAATTTTGATGAATATTTAATATTTTAAATTAAATTATTAGGTCGAGTTGAAGATTATTGAAAAAAAAATTATAAATAGTCAAGAGCAGTAGCTACTCAAGCACTTAATTTTATGATAAGGGAAGATATTACTCGACAGACCATCGTTTCAAGACATTAAGATACATACCTACTTGTATTTCCTGCTTCTATAAAAGAAAAAGCTTTTCTCAATACTTTCTAGGTCTATAAAACAAAAAACTTATAGATTAAATTTCAATTTATGAAAAAAAAAATTCAAATATTTGGTAACGAATATTTTAACATTGATTGTTTCAAATGTTTTTTTAATTTTTACTATATTAGTAATTTAATTAATAATTTGATTTAATTTTTACTATAATATTATATTATTTTTAATTTTTACTATATTACTTATTATTATTTTTACTAATATTTTTAAGTAAAAAAAAAATTACACTGAAAAAAAAAATTATTTGATTCAAATAATGAATTACTTGACTGTTTTATCAAATAAATATTTAATCGAACCAAATAATGTTTATTTGAGTCAATTAAATGGTATTTGATTCAAGTATAGAAATAATTGATTCAATTCAGTTTTATTTGATTTAAATAAAAATTATTTTGTTCAAGTAAATATTTATTTGATAATAGACAAGTAATCGGTTATTTGAATCAAATTAATTTTTTCCAGTGTATTAGTATGTAAATTAATTTATCGTAGAAACATAAAAAATAGTACCCGTTAAATTTGAGAATTATCGAGAAATTCGATAGAAATAATCGTAGTGGTTGATTCAACGGTCACAGTGATATCGCTCATATAATGAATTAATTATTTTTATGGATGTCAATCATAAAAAAGAGAGACCGGAAAGTGGTCTGAATTTCATACCTTTCAGTTTATAATCTTAAATTCAACTAAGGGACATTTACAACTTGTGTGTGTATGAAAAGAAACATTCGCAAACACAAAATCGAATAGTTCATTTTTCTGTTTTTGACGATTTAAAAAATAAAATTTTCCTTCCGTTCTTTAAATTATAATATTTATTTTTGACTCTAATTTCATTTGTAATTTGTCATTTTTCAAAATTTTTAAAATAACTTTGAATAATTCGTAGAATTTTAGAAAATTTAGAAAAAAATAGTTATTACTTAAAAAATGAAATCAAGTTAATTAATTCTAAAATGTTGTTAAATCGGTTCATGGGAGATTAAATCTTTATTGGTAAATTATAACCATTTGGTGGAGTTGAAGAATTTTTTTTTCAAAAGAAATGAAAAAAGGAGATTCACTTTGCTTGGACGATTAAGGTACACCTGTAATTATTAAAAAAAAACTTGTGTAGCTTCTCCGAAATTTACCGGAGGCTGCGGGGATATAAACACGAATGCTTGTTGTATACACGCATCAGAAACGTGACTGCCCACCTATATCGTTATAAGATTTATTTTATATGTTAATTTATTATATGTTTACATTTCAGCTACTGGATAATTCAATTTCATTTCTCGTTCGATATTTTGTAATGTTTATCAAGATATTATAATAAATTATGAATTAATAGGGAAATTGTCTCCTTTTTCGCTTTAGAGGCATGACGTTAAAGAATTCTTCTAAATTGAAAATATATATACTTTAAAGAAGACGAATTATCAAAGGGGCAAGAGAACAAACTTTAAAGAGTCAGTGAACTTTCAAATTTTTCTGACTATGTATATGTTTCACATCATACGCACCGGTGACCGGTCGACTCATTCAATCGCAGTTCGCTTCATGATATCTCCAAACAATACTGTTGATTATCGCCAAACCAAGCCTAGTATTTACTATTGCCTGACTGATTAATATTATTTTCAACGTCTAGTTCACAAAATACAAAAACTTATAATTGCTTCTCAAGTATTTTAAATTAATTACTCCATTTATACCGCATCAATTTAAATTTTTTTTCAAAATTCTAAATATACAAATTTATTTTCATTTTTGTCATTTAATTCATTTGTTTATATTTCTTTATTATTCTCAATTTATTCTCAATTCATTCTCAATTTATTCTCAATTTATTCTCAATTAATTCTTAATTTATTCTCAATTTATTGAAATTAAAAGTATTGGAAAAATTTGTTTTTTTTCTGAAAAATGAGAAAAATAGAGAAAAGAAAAAAAATGAATATAAGACAGAAGTGTGAATAGTGGAATATTTAATTTATTTTTTTTGTCTCGGTTCGGTAAACGGGAAATGCATAAAAATTCAATAAATTGCAAATTTTTAAGTATTTTCTAGGCGTGGTGATGCGTGAAGGAAAGTGCCCCTGAATTCCACGGTCGGTGTCGATATCGTAAATTGACTGACAGTACGTCTAAATAAACCAATGGGCGTTTCATTTGTTCGAACAATAATTTCCGGTATATAGGAAAGTGTTTGGATTGTTTCCTGTAAAACGATTATTATTCTAGAATAATTCTCCTCTCATATTGTAATTAGTCTGACACGTTAAAAATTAATCTAATTCTAATATATTACCTGCTTCATATATTAGTAAACAAATTTTCTTTTTCACCAACCAAAAAATTGATTTGCGGAAATATTTTCAAATTTTTCTCATCACATACTGTCATTAATTAATCTAACATAATTTATTATTTGTCCATTATTCACATGCGACATGTGCGATTATATTTATGAATCGCTTGAGAAATCTGATGAGAGACCGGTTTTTAATATAATTAGATAAAAAAAAAAGCGTATGGTTATATTTTTCCTCATCAGAATTTTTTAATTTCAGATAAACCTTCAGTTATTTTGAACGCTCCCTTTTTTATCATTAATTATTTTTGTGAATGTTTGGAAAATTGTTTTGTAATATGAAAAATGAATTTTTCAGTTTGCTGATGCTGATTGTAAGCCGACAATTCCCAACAGTTTATTGTACACAAAAGGATGATGTTTATTTAAATGTGAGTATTTTTTGGTAATTAAAAAAAAACTGCGTTTAATAAATTGAAAAATTCAAAAATTAGAGGAGATTTTAATTTTAATTAAATTTACCTTTCAGAGCAATGATGTGTCTGAAAAATCTTTTTCTGGATTCATTCGAAATAATAGAATAGGAGGTAATTGGGGCTCTTGGGGTCCTTGGAGTGAATGTTCTAGACCTTGTGGAACGGGAGTGAAATCACAAATTCGAGAATGTGTATCAATTGGGTAAGATGTAATTTTCACTCATTCCTGAATTGAAAAACTCAAAATCGAATTTTTATCGCACAAAGGAATATTCTACTTTTTGTTTCCTTCAACTTCTGAAGAGGAAAAACATGAAAAAAAAATTTTGTTATAAAATATTAAAATAAGTAAGAAAAAATTAAATATTAAAAATTAAATATTTAAAAATTAAATTAATACAAGATTAAAAAAAAAGTAAAATTTTTTTAAGGATGTAATTATTAATAAGAGTATAATATCAACGTCGTTTAATAATAAAAAAAAAAAATTAAATACGTTTTTCATTAATACAAAATAAGAAAAAAGTAAAATTTGTCTAAGGATGCAATTATTAATAAGTGTATAAATATCAACGACGTTTAATAATGAAGATTAATGATTCTGAGTATTTATAAAATAGATGTCATCACTTTTATTAATTCGCTTTTATCTCTTGTAGAAAGCAATTACGGAAGAGGAACATTATGGGCCATAACGATACAATCAGCGCCCGTCCCAGTTGTGTCGGGATATACAAGCGATACCACATCTGCAATACCCAGGTAAATCCAATTCACACTTGGACAAATAATATAAATAGTATTTTACATCTAAGCCCTGCAATAAACATAAATAAGTCTTTACTATTAACGATACGGTTCATTATTTTTCTGATTGACAACATCAATTATTCTTTTAGAATTGTCCTAATTTTTATCCAGACGTGAGGACACATCAGTGCTCAAAATATAATGGGAAATTATACAAAGGACGAATTTTTGCCTGGGAACCATTTTTGGATGGTAAATTTATAATTTAATCTTTAATTTTCAAATAATATATTGAATACTCGAAATTCATATTTTTGAATTACATCATAAATTTCAGAGAAATGTGAATAATCTGTGAAAATTGTTTTTATAGCGCCAAATTCTTGTGCACTTAATTGTCGCGCAATTGGAGAACGTTTTTACGCGACTTTCGAGCCCTTAGTTCCTGATGGAACTTACTGTCGTCCAAATTTTCTTTTACCGACAGTTTCTATTTTTAAGGCAAAAACTGATCAATGGTTATGCGTCGCTGGACATTGTAAGGTAAACATATATATATAATTAATTATTTATATTTATTCTTTTATATTTTCAATTTTCAGTATTTCTTTTTCAATTATTATAATTTTTTTCTTTCACAGTCGGTAGGTTGCGACGGAATAATAGACTCTGGTTCAGTAATTAATTCTTGTGGAATTTGTGGTGTCGATGATAAAAATTGTGAATGGTTTGAGGGTTCTTTTGTTCAGCCGATTTTATCGAAAGGATATCATTTTGTTGTTACAATTCCAAAGGGTGCAATGTCTATAAATATTTCTGAATTTCGTGCCAGTGAAAATTTGATAGGTGAGTTCTTGACTTGAAAAAATTTTGGAGCAATATTTTAAGACTGGAAAATTTTAATTTAATTTAATTTAATTTAATTTTATACTGGAATTAAAATAAAAATTTTTAAGTACGTGGAATAAATTAATATTATTCTTGTAGCTTTAAAAGATGAAAATGGCGAGTACATCACAAATGGTCCTTGGTCTTTGAGTCCCAGTGGAATTTACAATGTGGCTGGGTCAGCTTTAATATATGAAAGAGGAAGTGAAAATCAAGTTGAATATATTCAAGCCACTGGTCCCTTAAATGAATCCTTGCGTGTAGAGGTAAATAACAATTCGTTATTTTTACATATTTTAATTTTTCTCTCCCTTGAAAATTTATTCACGTAATTTTTAGATTTGGATCCATCATCCAAACCCTGGAATTATGTATAAATACACTTTATCAAAAACTGTTCCTGAAAATATTGTTATCACTTCACCGGCTCCTATTGATCTACCAGGTATATTTTTAATTTCAACGTTTAATTTACTGTCGATATAATTTTCTTGTTATTTAGTGATCAACATTTATCTCCTATAGATAATAAAAACTAATGTTTCAGGTTCACTGAGTCTCAATGAAATTCCCAGTCCGACTGTAGAGGGAATTTTCGAAACTACAACTGAAAGGTACCTAATTTATTCAATTAATTAACAATAATAAATTAGTTTTAAATATTTCATCAACAGGGAATTTAGTGCTAGTTTTCTTTAATGGAATATTAGTTTTTGTGTAAAATTTAAATACTATAGTAACAAATTCAATTGTAGGATACGCAGTTCTCCGCTAATAATTCCGACTCAACGGGATAATGAGATTGAGAAAAGAACGAAACAATTAAATGTCGAGGGGACAAGTATTCCGCCAACAACTTCAATGGCAGGTGATCAACCGAATTCAAAAGTAAAAAGACGAAGAAGGAAATTTCTTTGGAAACTTTCAAATTTCTCCTCGTGCTCGAAACCCTGCGGAGGGGGTAAGATATATATATTTTTTTATTATATTTAAAATTAATTTTTAAGTAATTAAAAAGTTTTTACACTTGTTTTCATATTTAGGATTTCAAAGGGCAATTTTTCGCTGTTTTCGAAGAATCACGGATGAAATTGTTGATGAACGTAAGTGTCGAAACATTACGAAACCAGTGGGACCTTCTGCGAGATGTAATGATCGACCTTGTGCTGCCAGGTAATAACAGTTTATAAATTTATTTTAACAAAACAAATTGGCAAATGGAAAATTCATAAAATTTTTTTTTTTTAGATGGAGAGCTGAAGCGTGGAGTGAATGCTCAGTAACTTGCGGTTCTGGAGTTCGAACTCGAAAAGTGGAATGTGTTCAGAAATTAAATTCCCGATTGACAGTTCGTGTCGCTGCTGGAACTTGCATTCAACCACCAGATTTGGGTACCTGGGAAGTTTGTAAATTGACACCGTGTCAAGTTTCTGTGCCAGAGATAAGACACATTGATCCATCTCCTGTACCTCCCAGATGGGAAGTTGGTTTATGGAGTCCCGTAAGATTTGAATTGATTTTAATATGAATTTTTTAATTTTTATTTTCTTTGCATCTAAATTTTTTGTAATATTATTTTTCAGTGTTCAGTGACTTGTGGTCAGGGGACTCGTATACGAAATGTAACATGTGTAACAAGCAATGAACTGTGTTTATCAACAAATAAACCCCAATTTGAAGAATTTTGCGAAGCTCCCTCTTGTCCTGTACTTCCGGAACCGGAAGCCATTTGGCTCTTTTCTGAATGGTCGTCTAAGGTACTTGTTTTGAAAAAATCTTTTCTTCCAATTAAATAATTTAAAAACAGTAAATATTTCAGTGTTCAATACTGAAATATTTAATTTAATTTAAAATTATTAAATTAATTAATTACTAAAACAGTGAATATTTCAGTGTTCAACAGAATGTGGATCGGGAGTTGAGACTAGACGAATTATTTGCAGTCATGAAAATAAGACCCTTTGCAATTCTGAACTGAAACCTTTGGAAGAAAGACAGTGTTTTGGAACTGCGTGCAGTAAAACATTTTGGTTCACAAGTCCTTGGACAAAGGTTAATATTTTAATTTAATATTTCCCTTGATATTTTAATAATAATTATGACATGAATTTATGAATTATAATTATAATGTATTAATATTTTAGTTCTGTTAATTTATTTTAAAAAAATGAAAATTTACTAGTGAATACTAATATGGAGTAATTTTTTTTGTCTTTAAAATTTGTAGTGTTCAGCAACATGTGGCGTTGGAATTCGAAAACGAGAAGTAGTTTGTGCTTCAAAAATTAGGGGCGAATTAACATTATCATCCGATAGCGCATGTGATTTTGAGAAACCACTCCAAGAGGAAATATGTACAATGAATCCTTGTTCTGCAGAATGGTTCACTTCAGACTGGACGGAGGTTAATTATATATTTATTTTTAATCGTTATTTTATTTCATACTTATTTATTTAAGAAAAATCATGTTTTTTACAGTTTTTTATTGTTATAAAAATTGATTAATAATTATAAAATTAATTATAATTAATTCTTTTTTTGTTCTGTTAATAGTGTTCCGTGACTTGTGGAAATGGTGTTCGAACACGTGCAGTTCGTTGTATTTCCAATGGAAGTGAAATAAATGTTTGTATGGAATCAGAAAAACCTCGAGATAAACGTCTTTGCATTGGCGAATTTTGTAGAAAGTCGGAATTTTCTACTGAGAATCCCATTAAAAGTAAGCAATATTCTTCTTACAATTTATGTTTAATTACAATTTTTATTAAATTATTTATGAATATTTACGAATTAATTATAATTATTACTAATTCGATTCATTTATTAATTTAAATAAATCGTCAAATTGACTTTTTTTTAACTACAGGTGGAAAAGGTGCTGGAAATTGCACAGATGAATATCCGTATTGTGAGTTAGTGTTAAAGGCTGACTTGTGTCGTATTAAATACTATAATCACTCATGTTGTGGCTGCCATTCATAATTAATGAAATAAAAATATTCAAGTAAGAAATTTTTACAATAAAAAAATGTTATATATCCTTAGTTTAAAAATATTGATAATTAAATTGTATTTACTTCACAAGTACAAAAGAAATAATTTTTTAAATTCTTCATATAATGATACAATATTTTTTTTATTTTTCAGTTATTTATTTAAGAATCGGCCACTCAAGAAATAATTTTTTTTTTTTAATAGTATTTACTATTATTTAAAAAATATTTTTCTATGATACGTTACCAGTTGAAGATTCAAAACACCAGATTATTCATCGTAGGTAAGTGAGATTATAATTTAAAATACAATTTTAATTTTAAGATAAATTAAAAATTAATTTTATCATAAATATTTAAAAAAAAAAAATTTAATTTCGTTTCTTATTGATATTAAATAATAAATTTAATTTTAATTTCTTCATTATCGACGAAAGGTTAGATATAAATAGCTTATTAATAATTAATCGATAAAACAAAGTTTTAGCCAACATTAAATTAAAATACATTTTTAATAATTATTCATTATAATGAATAACAAACTTAAATAATAACTAATCAATGAAATTCAATATTGATTATTATTGAATATTCGCATTTGCGATTTTTTAAATAGTATACATATATAAAAAAATTATTTCTTACTCTAACTATTTTTTTAAATGTTCAAAATAAGCAAAAAAAAAAAAAAAAATGGTACAAATTTTTTATAGCACGTTTTAAAATTTTGAATTTTTCCGCCCAAAAAATATGTTTATAATGGCGCCAAATTAAAATAATTTTTATATTATAAACCCAAAAAATGTTTCTACTACTATAATTTCAGTATTTGGAAATTATTGATTAATTTAATTAATTTTCTTTTTATTGTTTTCTTAAACAATTCAGAATGTTAAAAATGAAAAAAAAAGAATTGCATTTAAAAATATTTTGAATGTATGGAATGAAGGAAGCAGCAGATCGCGAAGAAGTAGTTAGTTCCGAATTTCGCCGCCAGATGGTTAATGTCGCTGAAGTGCATGTAAGTCTGATTGTGCAGTTTCCCTGAAGCCGCTCACGCGTTCGTTTGTTCGTGAGTTCGTCGTGTTTATTGCCCCATTAATTGTTTTGTCCCCGAAAATATAGCTCGTGATCTTCTTCCTCGTTCAAGAATCATAACCCTTTGTCGTTGAATCTTTCATTGAAGTTGCTTTGGTGATTGAACACACACGAGGATGGCGTTCAATGGAGATGGTCCTCATTCGAAAAGACAGCGGTTGGAGGAATCCGGGCACAGGGTAAGTGTGATGAAAATTTTTCATTGTCAGGATAATATTGATGTTTTAACAACAAAAGTTGTTACATGTGCCAATTAATTATATCAACATAAACGACAACGCAACATTGCACGCCATCATTTTTTCACTCATGAACAGTTTGCGCTCCTGCAGCACACGCCGCGCGGTTCAAACTGAGCAGTGCATAGTCGCCATTTATCCCTTCGTTTGTTCACTATCAATGTACTGATATCTCGTTTCAGCATGAAGAAATATCCTAGCGTTTAAAGTTTGAAAATTTCACATTTTATCTCGCTGTTGATGACAAATTTCATGTCGAGTTTCATATCGTGCACAATCAGTGCGCGTTTTTCTCGTCCCGACAACCTGTTATCTGCGAGGTGGTCGCGTCAAATATTGATTATTTCGTGAAGCCGGCTGCGGCCGACGCCGCTGAGATCGTTGGTTCTCTTTGGACGTTGGTGCATATTTCGAAAAAAACAAGAGCCGTAAAAAACGATTCGTTCGCCGTACCATCACGGTGTCAATGACCTCTTCACAAGGGAATCCGTCTTGAGTTTCTTTTTTCCACGGATCTTAACCTTTAGCTATGGTATGGCAGGATCTAACTTCGCTTCCAGCAAAGATAGAGTAAGTGGTTTTACAATAACTTCAGTTATTTTTCATATTCGCTAATAACGGGTCTTTAAATCAGTAAAGGAAAGTGGTCCGTTAATTGCAGTTTTGTAAGTAACAGTTTTCAATAAGTGTTTTGACCTCGAAAAGGGAGTGTTCGTTTTTTTGTTGTGACATAACCTATATCGTTACTCCATTTTTGTTTGTTTTTTTTTCTTTTTGACTATATAGATACATACAGTCGTTTGTTTTTTTTGGTCCTTGTTTGTGATTTCTGGTAAATTAAGGTTAGGTTACAGTTTAGAAAATTGGTAATAAACTGGAAGCACTTGTCAGTGAATTAATTAAATTTCAAGGTGGTAAAATTTACTAATTAGTAAAGTTTACGATTAATTATGGAACTTGTTCGATATAACTTTACAGTTAATTAATCAATAAAAGTTCGATTTGATCAGTGATATTTATTAATTTAGTAATAAAGAAATAAAATTTTAAGTTAGACGCAGGAAATGCAAATCTGAAAGTTATAAATTTATAATTAAGTAAGTGGAAAATTGTTTTCAAAAAAAAATTTTTAAGTTCGATGTGATTAATTTCGGTGACATAGTTTCTATCTTTAGTTAAATATCGACTTTGTAAGTTCTCCAAGTTTGCATATATACGTAAATACACTGCAGATACTAAAACTCTTGAGAGTTTGTTCGTTTCCGGAAAAATATTTTTGTTTATTTTACAAATTGGTCTCGGTATAAAGTTATAATCATGTGCTTTATAATCATTTCAATCAGCAAAAGTGGATCAATTTTACTTTGACGAATATAATTCTCGTTTGATTTGCATTTTTGTTTCTTCATAAATAACTCTTCTACCATTTGTTTATTTACTTTGAAAATTAAGTGCATTATTGGATTTTATTGATTATTAATAATTAATGTTTCAGATAAATAATTCGGTGAATATTATTATTATTTTAAAGTTTTGACTGTATATTTGATCTCGTTGCTAATGAATTTATACCAATTTTCTGCTCGAAAAGTATAATCGCAAATATATTCTGTTTATTTAAGCAATTTGCAGTTTCACAACATCAGTTTTGAATAAAACGAGATATGAAATACCTCTTTCGAATATCTGCGCGGACAAAGCACAATTGCCATCGAAATTTTTGAATTTTGTTGCCCCTTTTGAAATATAGGTTTTCCCCCAAAAAAAATGTTGAAGGTACAGGGAATACTAATTATTCATTAAATTAAGATGAGGTAAAAAAAATTACATGCATTTCGTCAAAGAAAGTATATATTTTACGAATGAAGAGCAATCCGGGTTCATAGTTTGATTAAATGTACTCAAGGGTTAAAGAGATAGCGTCTCGGTTCAAGACACATCTTGAAAGCCATTGTTCTTCAAAGAGAAAATCTGAGGAGATTATACTGGAGTTCGCGAGAAATTGAATTGTCTGTCTGATTGAGATTACAGTTCCGACTTTAATATTGTTCGGTTAACAGACCTTGATGGAATCTGGATTGCTTTACCAAACTTCACAATATTTCTTCTCTTTTTTTCTCGTTCCATTAACGTTTTGTTTTTTTGTCTCAAGTTTTTTACTTGTTCTTCAAATCTCTTAATATCCATTTTTAGCTTTGGAAAATTTTTTTCTTAGAAGGATTATTTCGTTGTGAAAATTTGTGGTTGATTTTTTTTGTGTTTTTGGAATTTTCCATGGGAAGAATAATATTTTTATTGATGAGGTATTGAGAAAAGTCTTAAAAGATATACATATATGAGCTATAGAAGTACATAGAATAGTCTCCAGGTCAATTTTCTGTAAAATATACTGCCCATAAAAGGTAATAAACAGATTTAACTTGACCTTGATGCCTTTTGTAATGAACTGTTATTCTTCTAACCGCATAATAGCAATAAGTAAACTACTAATTTATTACACACCGGAATAAAAACTCGACAATTTGAAAATGTAATTTTCAAGTCATTTAAAATTTTATTGTGAAACAAAAAATTTTTCTCTGTTTACGTTTTGTGTATATAAAAAAAAGGGGAAACGATGAATTTTTCTCCATATGCGGGTACACATTTTGCACTTTAACTTTAGGTGAATTTACGAGCTTACTTTTTGATAAAACTTATAGACGCTCTCGCAGTTTTTTTTATTGTCGTCGCTCGAGAAGAGAAAAATTTACGACACATGTCAATTTTTAATATCGATTTCCGATTATTCTTTCGTGAATAAATTCCCGAGGACCGCAATATACTAAAAATGAGTGTTTAAAATATATTGAAAAATAATTAGAATATGGTTTAGATTTATATATATTTATTCAGACTTCTCTCTCATAACCGGTCTTGTGTCATCGACTCTAATCACAGACGCAGTGACACTTGTTATAAATCAACTTTTCACAACGGTCGATGATCTCGGGAGTCAATCGTTCAAGTAAGGTCATTGTCAGAATGGCATCATGACTCTTGGTTTTTTAGTTTTTTTTTCTTGATAGGGGAATTTTGTGTTATTTATAAAAAAAAGTATTATGATATATAGGAAATGTGTGGGTGAGGTTTTTCGTCGACTAACCTCCTGTTATGTCAGAAAGTCTACGAGCTAGAAACTGTATACAAAGAGGTGATGTGGGGCATGAATATATGTATGTTGTGTGTATACGTGTAAAGAATACTTTCGAGCAGACTAAAGATACCAGTTATGTCCATCTAAGGCGAGAGAGTTGCGAACTTTTCGTTTTTTGTAGACAGACAACCTGATCTAGTTTAACGCTTTATTGCTGTATTATATTACAAACTATAATAGTTTATCAAAAAACAATTGATAAATTTCCCGGGGAGAAATTGTGTTTTTAAAATCTCATTTTTATGCATTTGAATTTTGAATTCACCATTATATTGGTCGATTCTTCAGAAAGTGATTTCACTTGATTTTTGACAGGTTGACATTTTTTCACCCTCAAATTTCTTTAAAATCGAATGGTTTTTTTCATTACTTTATGAATATTTTGCAGAAATTGTTCTAAATCTCATTATTGGTTAATGACATTTTGTTTCTTGAATGATTGGTGGAAAATTGAATTTGTTTTTGTTTAAATTAAATTCTTTTTTTGAATTAATGTTTTTTTAAAAAATAATTTTGTAACTTGATAGAAAAGTGTTTATATACTGAAAAAATTTAATCGATTCAATTAATAATTACTTTCTTTTAATAAATAAATATTTATTATTTACTCGAACCAAATAATTTTTTTTTAATCAAATAAAGAGAAATTGAATCAATAATTTTTGTATTTGAATCGAATACCATTTAATTGACACAAATAAAATTTATTTGATAGTAATAAATATTTATTATATTTATTATTATAGTTATTATTATTTGAATCAAGTAAAATTTTTTTTCAGTGTAATTTTAATACTGAAAAAAATTTAATTGTTTCAGTTAATAATTACTTTCTGTTATTAAAGAAATATTTATTATTTACTCGAACAAAATAATTTTTTATTTGAATCAAATTATTTTTTTTTCAGTGTAATTTAAATACTGAAAAAATATTTATTTGATTCAAATAATGAAATACTTGACTAATATTAAATAAATATTTATTTAAATCAATTTGAATCAAATAAATATTTATCTGTATCAAGTTTTTACACTGAAAAACTTTTCGTTTGAAAAATTAATATGCTCCGTTAAAAAGAGGGGACAATTTCGAAAATGTACTAATTTCTAGCATGAACGTAATCAA
>JUFY01031842.1:0-19271 GCA_001855655.1 Leptopilina clavipes
TTTTCGGAGTAAATTTTAGTAATATTAGTAAATTTAACTCCGGACGTTAGTATTTTTGTATTTCCTTAGCAAATTTTTGTATTTTCGGAGTAAATTTTAGTAATATTAGTAAATTTAACTCCGGACGTTAGTATTTTTGTATTTACAAAGCAAATTTTTGTATTTTTGGAGTAAATTTTAGTAATATTAGTAAATTTAACTCCGGACGTTAGTATTTTTGTATTTCCAAAGTAAATTTTTGTAATATTAGTAAAATTCATTTTGAACGTTAGTAAAATTGGCTCCAGAAATAGTAAAAATTGACAGTTCCAGTTATTTTACCTTGTAAATAAAAGTTACTGGTTATTTTTTTCCATGAATGTATTATCATCATTGAATTATTTTTATAAATGGTTGATGGATTAGAATTTTTGAAGGTAATAAAAATAACATGTATTTGTTATAAAAATAAAAGATAGGAAAGAATTGATAGAAGTGATAGTATTGAAATGAAGTGTACCTAATTCAGCTTTGAGCAAAGGGGACATCTTCTTGGCTGGTTGACGAGGAACAGGGGGTGGTGATGGTGAACATGGTGGAGTTGGTAGACTTGATGCACTTGTGATGTCGAGAGACTGTAGCCAAGATAAGCTAGTTAATTCAGCTTCGACGCCATAATTATCCGTCTCCATAACTTCCATTGTCGCAGTTGAAATTGGTACCTCAAAATCAGGCTCGTTCATCTTCATTTTTCACTTCTTTCATCACCAGTTTTTTACCAATCGCCTCAAAGAATCATTGCCCTTTAAAAAAAAGAAGCCAATATTTACTCTCACGAACAATTATTTTATGAAAAATTTTAACCGAACAAACACAACTTTATTTTAGATAATGCAGAAATTTATTTCCGTTTGTATAAATCAGCAATCATTTTTATTTAATCTTCACTAATATTTCAAAGATGGAAAATATTTTTTCATTTAACACAATAAAATAATATTCTCCACTATAAATAAACTACTAATAATAAAATATCCTTTATCGCAGTTACCTCACGTTCCGCATTTCTTCAAATATATTAATTTAATGATAATTCACCGGAACATTATGTAACAATTCACAAAACAAATTTTCCTGTTAACTAAAAATGTATAATATGTTTGATTTTTTCGTCGAACAATATCACTTTATAAAAACTTGAGTTTATTCTAGAATATGTTTTAAATCAATCCCCAGCACATCCCTTTGCGCAATATTTGTTTTTTTAAAGGAAAAAGAAAGTTCGTAAGACGATGAGTGTCATGTGTGACGTGAAAAGTGTGTAAGAAAGAGTAAATTCTTGTTCTTTATAAATATTTAAATATATTCGGTGTGTTCCTTATGCGAGGTTTAAATGCTGACTGTGAAGATATAGAGAATTGAAGGCGAGCAGGGGAACAGGCAGGGCGCAGGCTATACACCCCATTATCTGCCTCAGCCCTCTAGCCAGTGGATAAGATAGTTGGTGCGCGTGCGGCGACAGGTGCTGGGTCTTTCGCAGGTGGACCATGCATACGGCTAGAGTCAGGCTGACCTGCCATGGTACCTATATATATATATACGGACACACACACACCTACTCTTCACCGACCCTCATCGCCTGTCTAGTGCGCTAACAATTCACCCTGGTGTGGGTTCACCCTCTCCGCTACCTTCTAGCACCATTGCTTTTTCACTCAATTCCAATTTCTGCGCTTGCTTCTGGTTCCTGTTATTTCCATCTGCAGGGATGTAGAAACGAAACTTTTACTGGGGGGGTCAAAAACACTGAGATCTTTAGTGGTAATTTCTCCTCCCCCCCAGTTTCTACTCCAGTGAATAACATACTGACAATTGTTAATATCGATTATATTATCTATTATCGATTGCAATCGCAATGAATGCAATTGCGAATCTATGTCGATTGTTTATACAGTGGAACCTCGATTATCCGAACCTCTGTCATCCAAACCCTCTAGTATCCAAACTGTAAATCATTTTATTCGAACTTCTAAACAGGAAAAAAAAGTCTGAAACTGTTTACACCTTATCCGAACTTTTTAGATCTATTTAAATCTAATACTGCTGTCAAAAGTAAAAACCTAGTAAGTCGCATTTGCCATAAGAGCGAAAGTCGAATAACAAAGCTAAAGGACGCTCGCCCTTATGGCAAATGCGACTTACTATAGGTTTTTACTTTGGGCAGCACAAAACTTCATTTTTTATATCTATCGGTACAAAAATTACATTAAAATCTAAATATTGAAAGTTGACTCCTCTTCTCCGTTTAAAACAAAGACGTCTTTATATTGTATGAAAAACATATAATATATAAAAAGTGAATATGAAAATGCACCCTATATGATGTATGCATATGCAGCTATATACTTTTGACTTTCCCCTTCGCTAATGCCTTTTCAACGTCACTAATAATATAAAATATGTCGTTAAGTTTAGCCACCAGGTGCTCCATATGCATAACATCTGATTCGGAAAAGTAGCAGAACCGGAAGTATATAAGAGAAGCGGGCTGTGGTACTTTATTTGTTAAAATGGCCCCTTGATTACAAAAGTCACGCTTACAACGGCTGCTCACCCGCATTTACCGAAACCTTGAAGCTTAAGTCATCATTTTCCAATAATTTTATAAACATTCATTTTTATATAATTTATATAATTTTCATTTATAATGTAACATAATAATTGTGAAGATTGATCGACTTACAAATCGAAGGCATCAATCGAAATTGCTCGAACTTGTTTTCCGAACATTTTTTAAAAGGTCCCGTGTGCAGAAATTGCCTCACTTCGCCCTATTTTAAATAGGTCAAAGTGGGGCAATTTCTCCCACTTCGCCCTATTTTAAATAGGGCAAAGTGGGGCAATTTCTGCCACAGTTTTTCTGAGGATGTCAAATTGAGACATTAACAACATGAAAATGTTGTATTTGGACAATTTAATATAAATTTTATTGATGCGTCTCAATTTGAGATTTTCAGAAAACTTTGTTAGGAAGACAAGCGAAGATAGTATTTGTTAATTAAAAATTAAAATTAAAATTCGTTCTATGTTTTAAAATAACAGAAGAGGCAAATTCGTATATTTAATTCGATATTGGTAAATTGGATCTTTTGTTTAAAATGAAGGTGCGATTATATCTTGAAAGGACTGCGGAAAATATCTCGGATCTATTAAAGAACAGGTGGTGGAACAGTTTCTGAGGTCAGGGCCTAATAACTAAAATTCCGTATTCTCCAATTATATATGGCCCAGATGTCATTTGGGACCTTCAAGTTCGTCATATGTTTTTTTTCTTCTGGCAAAAGCTTAGTCCAATTCGAACGCATTTGGAATTTCAAATTTGTATAGGTTCAACTCATCCCGAAAGCTCTTTCACACTCCTGAAGGAACTTTAAATCAAACCATTTCAAATATATGCGGGATCCAAATCCCAAAAATTTCGTTTTCAAATCCCAGACAAGCATTATATCACTGTAAACTTAAAAGTATCAAACTGATTCCAAATTTTTGGGTCAATTTGATACAATTTTGGTATCAATTTGACACTTTTAAGTTTACAGTGTGTACAGATATATGTTAATTATATTCATATACAAAAATCTACTACACTGTAAACTTAAAAGTATCAAATCGATACCAAAAATATCAAATTGATCCAAAAATTTAAATCAATTTGATATTTTTGGTATCAATTTGATACTTTAAGGTTTACAGTGTATTGAGTGTCAGGAGAAATTGAAATAATAAATATAATTTTTTCTTCGGCGAAATATATGGTACATAGGTGCATTTTACCTCCATTGATCGAATCACAAGGAGGCAGCAACCACCAATGATGATATATTCAAAGAGAGGGGTAAGAGCCACGTTCATTCGACGAGGACACGAATAGCATATACAAGGTTTTGAAGGGAGTTTCTGTCCATTGGTGGTAAAAGGGCGAGATTCGTTCACCTTCACGCACTTATTCCTCCCACACAAGGAACCAAAGTTATATAGAAATAAAATTTCACCTATTCCAGGGGTGGATCTGGTCAGTCTTTCTCCATCCAATGATAATATAGATGAATAAGGGTCGAAATATTCATTTCATTAAAATATTTATTTACATGTCTATATAGGAAATTTACAAGTGAGGTAATAAATTTGACGTAAATTGATTTTTCCTACAAGTGAAGATTTTTTAGGTCTGATCAAAATTTGATGTTATAATATTATATATCAATTTGGAAAATAATTTTTTACCTTCTGTACAGGGGGTAAAAAGGTGAATTTTTCCTCCCTCGACTTGATCGGTTTCTATAAATTAATATACAGTAGAACTTGGAATATCAGAATGTAAAAAGAAAGTTTCATTTTAAAATGTGCCTTTGAAATTATTTTTGAGAATAATTATTGAATAATTTTAAATAATTTAAATGATTTGAATATAAAGACTTGTCTTTATTTAAATGCGAAAACTTCACTGAAAAAAAAATTTATTTGATTCAAATAATGAATTACTTGTTTATTATCAAATAAATATTTACTTGAGCCAAATAATTTTTATTTAAAATAAAAAAAATGGAGATGAATCAATAATTTCTGTATTTGAGTCAAATACCATTTAATTGACTCAAATAAAATTTAATTGACTCAAATAAAATTTGAGTCAAATACCATTTAGTTGACTCAAATAAAATTTATTTGACTCACATACCATTTAATTGACTCAAATAAAATTTATTTGAGTCAAATACCATTTAGTTGACTCAAATAAAATTTATTTGACTCACATACCATTTAATTGACTCAAATAAAATTTATTTGACTGAAATAAAATTTATTTGAGTCAAATACCATTTAATTGACTCAAATAAAATTTATTTGATACAAATAAATATTTTTTTGATAATAGTCAAGTAATTCATTATTTGAATCAAATAAATTTTTTTTTCAGTGTTGTTTGTAAATAAAATATCTATTTAAAACCCTTTGGATTATTAATTTAGGGTACTCTCTAAATCTGAATTAGTATAAAATACTTTTCCGTAATATTAATAAACGAATATGTCTATTTCTCCCCAAATTAGTATTTAGAAATTGTTCTACTAATTCTTGATAATTCTCCACTAAAACTTTAGTAAATAAATTCGAACTACTAAATTAATAAATAAAAATAAAGAACTAAATATACTATTTCTCCTCAAATTAGTACAGAAATTTTTCTACTAATTCTTAATAATTTTCCACTAAAATTTTAGTAAACAAATTAGAACTACTTTAAATGAATAAATAATATAAATGAATGAATAAATAAATATACTTTTTCTCCTCAAATTAGTATAGAAATTATTAAATACTAATTCTCGGTAATTTTCCACTAAAAATTTAGTAAACAAATTAGAACTATACTTTGAATGAATAAATAATATAATTGAATGAATAAATAAATATACTTTTTCTCCTCAAATTAGCAGAAATTGTTATATACTATTCTTGGTAATTTTCCATTAGAACTTTATAATAAAAAAAATTAGTACTAAATGAAATAAATTTTGTACTAAAAGTTAGTACAAAATTTAATGTTGTAAAAAACACTTGAAGATCGAAATTCTGAAAGGTTCAAAATAGATTTTTTTTTACTGAAATTGACACTTGTACTTGAAAACTTTCCGCAGAATTGTAAATAGAGAAAAATAAATGTCTATTGGAAATGCATAAACACATATATATAGTGCGTGGCCATAAGTTGAGTGGGGGGTGTAAAGGGTGTAACATATGTATAGGTACATATTTGTTCTGCAGGATATTGGAGAGTAAACTGACGAAAGGTTGGTTTGTGTATTGGTATTGGCACAGGTAGTGAGTCAGACAGCACAAACAGGTGCCGGTACTGGTACTCGTGGTGCTGCTGCTACCCTTTGCTACCAATGGCTACCACCACCAGCAGAGCTTGCAGTCCACCACCAGAAGCTCGGCAGGGGGACGGATGTTCCCAGGAGATTATTGATCGGCCGCGCAGATACTTCCCCTTTGACGTCGAACGACGCCGACGATATGGACGACAAGGATGAACCTGCCTGAGCGCCATTTGTCCTCTCCCCTCTTCCACAAAATGGTCGATCTCATTCTCATAAATATGTCACCCACTCAATTTTTTCAAATTCATCATTGTCTTCAATTTAATGTTCTTCAACTCTTTATGAAGAATCTTCTGTCATAAATAGTTGAAAAGTTCTCTTAATGATCTATTGACTTTGAATTCTTTTTGAAGGGTAATTTTTTATAACTGAAAGGAAAATTTATTAAACAGTTATATAGTAGATTTCATCTTGAAATTTTAAATCTTGCGCAGAAAGAGAGTTTTCTTCTTGAAAAAATAACATTAGGTCACCGCATGTGGAAAAGCAATTGTGATGTGGACGTATTTCAGTGGCCTGCTCGAATAGAAACAAAGAAAGAGGGGATATATATGGACTAGAGACGCAAGTATATAGTTTCCGGGAGGGTTGAGGATTCATCAAATATTCAAGAGAATTGATCTTCCCTCAAATGCAGCAGCACTGTGCGCTCCTATTGCACGCAGTAGCAAATATACCCTTTTCAAACTTCAGACAAAACCTCTCTCGTCCAGTCATATAAAATATTACAATTTTTCCCCATCAACAATTTTTTAAATTATAAAATAAAATCCAATTCATTTTTACTCCATATTAACTTTAATTATTGTTTCTTTATAATCTTTATAATTTTTGAGTAAATTTTTGAAAAAATGCGGAAATTATTTAGAAAAGAGATAAATAAAATATTTTTATCCAACATTACATATAAATAGGTAAAACAGCACTCATTGCATAGTTTATAAAAAAAAAATATGTTAGTTCTCTTTTGAAATTCATGACCTTAAGTACAAACGGCTTTACATTTCATTCATATATTATGCATAAAGTGAAGAAACTTTTTAATCTATAAATGTCTATCTCAATATTATTTTCATAATTTATTAATATATATATATATATTTAATAAAACCTCTCGCGAAATTAATTTCACCTGATGATGAAATGTTGATAATATTATTACAAATTGCAAAAGTTAAAAATTCATAATATTTAAGAAGAAATATTCTCGCGAAAATAAAGAGATTTTCCTTCATTAAATTATAAATTTTCAAACAGTTAAATCCACTGTAAACTTAAAAATATCAAATTGATACCAAAAGTATCAAATTGATTCCAAATTTTTGGATCAATTTAATACTTTTGGTATCAATTTGATACTTTTAAGTTTACAGTGTCTTAAATTGATCCAAAAATTTGGAATCAATTTGATACTTTTAAGTTTACAGTGAGTCAATGTAAATGGTTCAAGTTTGTCCTTTTATTTTTTTTACATGGATTCAGTTTCAAAAATGGACTGAAAGCAAAAGTTGATTCTCATTTTCAGAGAAAAATTTTTTTTTTCTTATTTTTATATAATATAGAGAAACAAAATAAAAAGAACAATTACTTCTTAGAAAAAACGCAATGATTTAATAAATACAATGTTTCATGGAATAAATCTCCAAAAAGATTCTTATCAGTTATAAATTACCCTTTAAAGAAAATGCATTTTCAAGGACTTACTCGAGTTATTTACGGAACCAAAAAAATATTTTAAAAATTAATCAAAACTCATTTGAACGTTTTACGTAAAAATAGGCAAATGATAATGCGTAATAAAGTAAAAATCATTAAAACGCTGTATTGAACAATATGCACATTGTTCTTATATTATAACAAAAATTGTTGATTAATTAATGAAATATTCATTCGCCACTAATTTCTTCTATTTTACAATAAATTGATAACTTTAGAGAAACTGAAAATGAAAAATAATAAATAAAAAATGAGCTATTTTATTCAAATTCATTTTTTTGTGGTCGTATTTTATTAGGTAAGTTTTCTAACAAAATCATCAAGAATGATGATTATAATAATAAATTATTATTAACTATAATACATAAGTATTTATTAGACGCTCGTAATTTTAAATTGTAATTTTGAATTGTGATTTTATAATATATGTGATTTTCATAAAATATGACTTGTATCTAAAAATAATACATCTCAAAGGGTGGTTTCTTTTAATAAATTTTCTTTCCCTTGATAATACTTACTTATTTTTAAAAAATTATTGATTTTCCTCACGTTTAACGTTCGACGAAATCGCACTTCACACTAAAAAAAAAATAAAAAATCGTCGATACCACACGTTACATAGTTTTGCAAAATTTATGTAAAGTGAATTTATCTTCTTTTCAGAATTATCGAATGACTTTTGTTTTTTTTTTTTTATTAAATGAAAAATAACTGATAAATTTAGTAGAGGAAGATGTATATTTGGAAATGGGAGATTTAAACACAATGGGATTTACTGTGACCGCTACCGCAATCGTCAGAAATCACTATTAGCACTATTCACCCGCCATCCTCGTTTACCTGGACAAGTGGTATCGTGACTACCTGCAGGTGTACCGCGTCGGTAAAACTATCGATCGAACTACCCTCCATAAAGCTATTCACATTTATTTTTTTCTTCTCCTCACTGTTTTTTTTTCACATATTATTAAAAACATTACAATTAAAATACTATAATATTATTCCGTCAAAGTAGAATTAATTTTAATTGCATAAACCAAATAAATAAATAAATTAGAAATTATATATAATAAAATAAAAATTAATTCGAAATAATAGAGACGGGTATTATATATTTATAAATAAAATGATCCATTATTACAATCTTATTCTATTGTGTTTATTGATATGATACACACAATAATCTAAGAACAGTCACATTTTTCTTTCTTTTCATTTTCTTTTATTCGTTCTTTTATTTGCGTTCACTATGCTTGAACGTCAACCCGCAGGTTTCAGTAAGTCAACGCACTATTGTCTAGATAAAAGGATGACCGAGAACTGTCTCGCAAATGTAATTCATATTAAATACAAGAGCAATAAAGGTTCACAAATTTTTGAAAATTTCTTCAAAAACCAAAGGTCTCTCAAATTTAATTATGCAGTAAAGTTTAAAATTCATCTCCAAAGCACGAAATAAAATTCACTAATTGCAAGATCAACTATTTTAATTTTAAATACCAATGTATGAAATTTTTGCATATCTAGTTCTTTAATAGATAAATGTGAAAAATGACGCAAAAATCAAGAGATATTCGGATCATTTTCTTTAATTTATTTTTGTTACATTACAATATTTCTTTTTTTTTTTTCTTTTTTTTTTGTTTGCATAAAACGTTTGTGTAAGCTTGATCTATGTATAATAAAATTGACAGAACGAACTATATTTTCAAATTGTATGATCTATACAAAAACATCAGAAGTTAAAAATTTACGGCAATTTTGCCGAATTGATTGAAATTTTGTCCAAGAGATTATATGACTACCGTTTATCTCGAAGGTGAAAGAAAGAAAGATAGAAAAAAGGTTTACACAATGATGTGCTCTGTAGTGATCTTGGTAGGAAAGTCTAGAAGTGGAAAGGATTTTCCACTTCCTTTCTAATTATATATCATGATTAACAACCCCCCTACTCGCTAAATTACGAGTTTTGTACGACACGAAGATACAGTTCTACACATTACCTCGTCGCCGACTATCTATTCTACAACGAAGCAGCTTGCTCCCCTACGTGTAACATCAGCGGTGGGGGTGTGACAAATGCAGGTTCGAAGCAAAGAAAAAACGATTACTTGAATCTCTTTTTTTCGTTATATCTTTCTCTCTTTCCATTCCATATTCAAAAATTTTTAAGGCTGATTAGTGGTAAATGGTGTAACGCCATTATTAGCCATATTGTCCAAAACGCTGCCAATATAAGCAGCTACATCAATTGATGCTTCTTCTGATTTTCGTATAAACGGATGCTCCAAAAGCTTATTGTACTTTGGACGTTGAGTTTCCTCTTTAATCAAGCTATTAGAATCAAAACAAAATGTTATTGAAAATTTTATTTTAACAAAATGAATTAAATTTATTAATAAAAATCTAATTACCAAGTGTTTACGAAGTTAACAAAATCCATAGTAAAATGGTTTCCGTTTTCGTTTGGTGTTAATCTTGGTGGATCACCTTGAACCACTTGATAGAGTTGCTCAAAAACAGAATTCCATTTTGGATAAGGAAAATATCCAGTAGCAACTTCCATCAAAGTAATTCCTAGGGACCAGACATCGCTCCTAACATCGTAACCACGTGCTCTTTGAGGATCTATTCTCTCGGGCTGAAGAAAAATTATCAATAATAATTACTTCTGATAATTGCTTATAAAAAAGAATAGTTGAAAAATGTTTTTAATTAACGTACAGCCATGTAAGGTCTGCAACCTGCGTCTCTGGTCCGAGCGATGGAGTCTACCAATTGTCCAGAAATGCCAAAGTCACAGAGCTTAATATTTCCACGACGATCTAGCAAAATATTGCTAGGTTTGACATCCCGATGAATGATCCTTAATTTCTCCTTAAGGTAATTCAACGCTTTCACAGTAGCAACTGTGATCTTTCCTAAGATACTTTCTGGTATCCTGTCGTTCAACCTCTCATAGATGAATTTGTAAAATTTATCAAGAGAAGTGTCCATCAGTTCCATGCAAATCCAACAATCGCCCTAAGTGATTATTGATTACAGAGATTTATGAAATATTTCATTTTTTTTATTTACAATGATGATAAAATAAATAAGCACTTGAATAAAGAAATAGAAAAATTTTAAGATATTAAAAATAAAAATACGTTACCTCTTTAAACAAAGCCCCGTAAAATTGCACAATGCAAGGACAGTCATTGGATTTCATGACAACTTCGAGATCCATTAATAACTGTTTTTGCTCTTTCTCATCGACCGTCGAACGGATTCTCTATAATGCACAACAATGTTAGCAAACTACAAGTTTGCCAACTTTTTCTTCAATTTTAAAAGGTTAACAATAATTTACCTTCACAGCCATGACGGTGTCGCTTATCCTATGTATCATCTTATTTACAGTACCAAATCCTCCCCTTCCAATTTCTCCCAAATCTTGTAGATCTTCACTGGTAAAATCGTATACAGTGTCAGGAGATAATTGCAATTTGCCTGTACTCTGCATTGATTGACACATTCGTAATTTTTCCCTAAAATGAATACAGAATTAAACAGTGCATTCAATTCAATTCAATTAATTAAATATAAATAAATAAATACCTTGCTTTATCGGGAAGAAATTCTTGTGGTTGTCGGGGCCTTGCAGGAAGTTTTGGTAGAGGTAATGGTAAATTTGGACGTGATCTACGAAAATACAATTAATTTTTATTAATTAATATTGACACTTTAAACGTAAAATTTATAAATTAATAACTCACAAGGGTGGGCATACTGAAGAAGCTGCTGAGTTTGAGAGAGTGGAACTAGTTGAATTAGAGAATGACTTGCTGCCTCCTTGTGTTTGAAAGCTAAGTTTCAATTGTCTTCTTTTCTCTAGTAGATAAAAATTACCAATTAAATATCATGTTTTCAGAGTTAACGTTTAATTTATTTTTCTTTTAAAAGAAACTCACCAGACATATCGTTTTGAACGTCGTTGTTCGCTCGGAAATCCAACCGTTGAAAATTAAATGATCTACTAGATCCTATGAGAACAATTAAAATATCCGTATTTATTATTATGTTTGATTTTAAATAAAAATTAATAAACTTCAATACAATACGTTTATCTTTTAATTTTGGAAACTATAATAATGTTTAATTATTCATAAACATTATTGAAAACTTCAAAATAATTTTCTTTTAAAATCTTGCGAAACGAATGTAAATATAATTTAATTGTCGTAATAAAAATGATTAACCATTTTCTAAAAATTAAATTTTTAAGCGATTTCTTTACAAATATTTTATATGAAAATTAAAAAACAAATGCATTATAAAGTTGAAGATTAATATATTTTTACCTCTTATATAGTTTTCACTGCACAAAATTTGGAAAATATTTCACTGACCTGATGGACTAGATGATCTCCATTGATACCGCATTTGTCTAAACTTTTCTAAATTTTGAAAAAAAGGGAAATATAAATATCAGTTTACACAAAGTTTTCAATATAAAAAAAACAAAAAAAAAATTTATTAAAATACATGTATATAATTTCCTTTTTGTTTCTTACTTCTAAATTAATTTCTTAAATCCTATAATGAATATTTGAATTAATTAAACACCAAATGCATTTAATATTTAATCTAATATTTATTTAATTATGTAAAATGTTTTAGAAATTGCTATTATTAAATATCAATCGAATATTTTCTTTGAAGAATTCAAATAATATTTAACAATAATTTTTAACAACTATATATATTTATGTGCTATTCATGTATAGACATTACTGAAAATAAAAAGAATAGTCGTGATTTATTAAGCAGTAAACAATATTTTTACAATAATCATAGCGTGCAAGTGCATGTATGTATATAGCAAACAATCTGAATTTGAAAAATATAAAAGTAAAATACCTGAATCATTAAAAATATCGGAACAAAATTAAATATAAGGAACTGATAGTTTAGAGTGAAATAAGGAAACTGTTCACAAGCATATAAGTAAACAAAGAAATGAAAAGTAAAAAATATAAGCTTTAAAAATCGTTAGACATTGAATCCCGCCAGGTTAATCAGTAAGGTTAGGATCGTCAAAATTAGATTTCAAGTTGCAAAATAAGAGTAAATAAAATATTAATGTACCTTGATTGATCTGATTTGAGGAGTTTCCTTGATTTTCAGCCATCGTGTAAGTTGTACAAATGTCCGGTTGTTTAAAGTAACCACTTGTCAAGGTGCACCTCAGGGGCCTTCCACACAAGGGCTTATCAACTTAACATATGCGTGATAAATCGTGGACATTATTTATGAAATCTAGCGTAAATTTTATACCGAAAACAAAGTGGTTTTACAAATTGTAAAGGTGAAGCTCTGTGTGCCTTGATTTTCGAAGAATTTACACTTTAAACACACAGTCAATAGTGTGTCGTACAACTTGACTGGACTTGACTGACAGAACGAATGGATGAGGACTAAAGTCGGAAAATTGGAACGCGGAATCAAACAATCCATTTAAAGAGTTCTTGTTTGTATTGTTATCATTTCGTAAATTTGTTATTTTGGACATCATATAAATAATTATTCTTATAAATTGGATAATTAATTATCATTATTAACTTATGAATAAGTTAAGTTAATTCATCTCTAGGTTTTATTGAGTTTTTATCAGAAATGGCATCACTCCGTCATTTTGTGACACGAGGTTTTATTTATAATCCCTTTAAAGGGCTGGAAAGGTAATATATTTTTTTCATATGAGAAATCAATTTAAAAAACCGATTTCTATTTATTCACATTCATACAACATTTCTTTATATACATAAGTAAACTTTGTATAATAATTAAATGGTTAAATTAAACATAACCTCAACATACCTTAGGTATAACAACTTACAATCTGAATTTCTTTATGTATTATTTTTGTATAAAAAGATATAATGTACAAAAATTTTAATAACTTTGTTTTATAGATTAACAATAGTTGATTCAACAAAATGCTATAGTATCTTTCCGAAAACAATGAAAGATCCAATTTTTAAACCCGATGAACAAGCGGATCTTGAAAAAGACGACCAATTACACAAAATGTCTCTTCTGCAAATAAAACCTGTCTTTAGTTCTAATACGAGTTCAGAATTTCATGATCCTTTAGCACGGTATGTGAGAACAATAATTATCCTTATTTTTCATAAATTACTTAATCTAATTAAGCATTTTTTTCTGTAGCAAGTTTACAAATTTTATCATGAGAAAAGGGCAAAAAGTTGTAGCCGATAATGTATTAAGAAAGTGTTTTACATCTATAAAAAGAATTCAGATTCAACGGTATCATAAAGCGGAGACTCAAAAAGAAAAAGAAGAAATTGAACTTGATCCGCTAAATATTCTGTATAAAGCAGTAGAAAACTCTTCACCTGTTTTAGAAACCGTGAAGCTAAGAAAAGGAGGAGTTAAATACGACGTAAATAAATTAGTATTTTATAAATGTTTACTCTCAAAAATTGAAATTATAGTGTAGGAGTTAATACAAATTTCATTTTAAAGGTTCCTCACCCGTTGTCTGATAGAAGATCACAATTTTTGGCGATGAATTGGTTGATACAAGCTGCTCAAACGAAAGAACGTACAACACATTTTTATGATGCTTTAGCGAGAGAGTTAGTTAATGCTTCTAATAACACAGTAAGAAAATTTATTCTTGAAAATTTTTTTAAAATTTATTAGTTATTAGTTTACAATCAATTTCTCTCTTATTTTTAGGGAGGTGTTGTAAAGAGGAAATTGGAGTTACATAAGCATTGTGAAGCTAATCGCGCTTATGCCCATTTTAGATGGGTGTAAAAAATAACTAATTGGTTATTGATCATGATTGATTAGAAACTAATAGTCCTTTCTTGTAATTTGTAAATAAAAGATTTTGTTATAAATCAAATTTTCATCAGTTTTTTCTCAATATGATAATCCAATCGTCTTTTATTCATTTTATAACATTTATTGTACAAGCATGCATGGATTAATAAATAATGTTACTTTAAATTAAGTTTAACTGACAATCATTAAACTTTTCAAATTTCAGTTATAAAATATATCAAAAAGTATATTATTTAAAAATATAAAAAGTGAAAGTGAAGTTTGAGTTGCAATTCATATTCACTTATTAAGTGTTTTTAAATTTTAAACATTTAATAAGTCATTCGATACCTTAGTTTAGGCAAATTGTTACTTACATAATTTGACCCTTTTCAATAAAAAAGAACTTCATGTATTTTAAGTTATATTACAATATTTTTTAAATATTTTTCAATGTTTGCACTTTAAGGTAAACATACCTTGTTGAAACTAATTATAAAAGAATGTATCCCATATTTTTACATGTCAGATGATGTACCAAAAAGAGAAACATATGAGATCAACAATGATAAAGAGTGGTTCTCAGTTTATAGTAAAGTTGAAAAATTGTTTTTACAATAAGTCAATAAAAAAAATGTTTTTCTCGAATACAATAATACTTCGAGTTTTGACATTGAGTCCAGCACAACACTGTGCGCAATCATACAATTGATCGTTCATGTATTTTCGTAGGTACACACATTCTTCTTTACATTCATGCACTTAACTATATATATCGTCAATCACTTATTCACTTCCTAATTTATTTGATCTTACATTTCTGGAGTCACTGTAATAATTCAAAAGAATTTTATATAGCCTATCTTGGTTTAAATACATGACGTATTAACCAAAAAAGTGACTAATATGTTCTTTTTATGTTTTAGAAAACCATAGTCAATTAAAAATAGAATAAAACTAGAGACCGATATATGAAATAAAAATCAATTTATTTCATTATCGAGATTCGGCTTTTGTTTTAGGCGGTTTAAAGGCTTTCATTTTCTTCGTTTTCTTCTGTTTCGTAGCACCAGATCCAGATTGAAAAGCTTTCCAACTGTCTACTCTCAGTTGTCTTGATTCTTCGAAATTTTTTTGCCATTCACGCTCCATTGCTGCTTGAGCTTCTGCTGACAATTCTTCTTCTCTTTTTCGTTTCCTCTGCTCGGCATCTCGAGTCGCTAGTTCTCGTCTATAATTAACAATCAGACAAGTTGTTAAAGGAGATTAATAATTTCCTTTTCTTTTTACTACAAATAGTTAACTTATTTTATGTAAATGACTTTAAACAACATTGATTTATTATTTAACGAATAAAACAAACCTTCTACGTTCCATATCTGCAAAGAGTTTCATGGTCATGACCCAAATTGCATGTCTATAACCTTCTTCTGATTCTTCTTCTAATAATGGAACTGCACTTCCTTCACCAATTTTTCCTTCCTTTTTTAATTTCTTCTTCTTTTCGGCAATCTATAATCATAGAAATCATATTAAATTAAAAAAATTTAACATGAACATACATAAATTTACAAATGTATCTTTTTTAAACTTATTATTACCATGTGGTCTGTTCGAGCCTTTGCCTCCTCAATAACATCCATACACTTTGCTCTTGTTTCTTCACATTCCAAGGTTTTCCATGCTTTATTAACAACTAAACATAAATCAAATTGTTAGCATAAAAATAGGAAATTGCAATATAGGTTATATTTACAAGTAATATTTAATATTTATAATATGTTTATGTACTTACTTTCAAAAGATTGTTGAGCTCTTTCTGCATCATCTTGATTTTTATCAGGATGCACCAATATAGACATCTGAAAGAAACAATATTTAATATCAATTATTTTAAATAGTCTATTTAGATTATGACATTAGATCAAGAATCTATAAAAGTAAAGTAAATAGTTTTTTTGATAACAAATTTCATAATACATACACGTCTATATTTTTTCTTTGCATCTTCTAAAGAGGTGGTAGGTTCGATTTGAAGAACTTCAAAAGGATTTAAATTAAAATACGATGAACCAGGACGTAAAAGCCTGTCTATTTGTTGTTTTGGAGTTAAAACTGAGTCTCTTTTTTCTATTTCTTTAACCTGAAAAAAAAAAGATATTTTCATTAGAAATAAATAAAAAATATTCGTGCAATTCTTATAAATTAGGAAAAATTCACATTATCTAACAATTTTCATAAAAAAAGTCAATATTTGATGTAATATAAAAGATAAATAAATTTTCAGGTTAGGCTTATACATGCATTTTTTCTTCAAGGTTATTTAAATAAGAAACTTATTATTCTTTATAATTTTCTCACACAATTATATTGAGAATTTGAAAATTTACTTTAAGATTGAATTTACAATCTTAAATAAAAATTTGCGCAATAAACACAATGTAAATAAGAATGACGTTTTCAGTGAGCCCGGGAATGGAATAGAATATTTCATGATTATATAATAAGTAAAATATTTTAAATTTCTCGTAAAAAAGAATAATTGATATTGCTAATTTTTTATTATAATAATATCTACGTACTTCAGTGTAAAATTCATTAAATTCATCCTCTTTCTTTGTGGATATTCCAGAAGGCAAACTTGAGTTGGTCGCAGCCATTTTTGACAAACTAATTGAAATTGAGATTTGCACCATCTGGTGTTAGAATGAGTGAAGCTTTACTTTAAAGATGTTGATTTACCGATCATTGACAAATTAGGTTATAACGTATATTGATTTTTTTTACAGTGTTTCTGTTGGTGGCTGGGTTGCTGCATTCTGCTGAAGATTTCGCTGGAATCGTCATTTAGGTATGTAAATACGAATATTATAAATTATTTCGACGACGACAAGAGTAGAATTTGAAAATAATAGACAAATAAATGAAATAAACGAACAGAAGTTTATGGTTGAATTAACCAACAAACCAAAATATTCCAATCAGTTTGCACTAGCCATCTCTTACAATTAGAGGTAGGTTTTTATTCTCCTTTGTTAATGAAGATAAAAATATTATTCGGATTATAATTATAAGTACATATCTTAGTGATATAACCTACAAAATTTTGACATTCAGGTACACCAAATATTATTAACGTTATTATAACTGAAATGACTAAAATAGAGTTTTTCGTGTTTAGAGGTTATGATCTTGTATGATTTTTGTTTAAGATACCTAAACTAAACAATTTATTTACTTATATTATTTATATGTTGAATAAATTTTGTATGATTATCATATCCATTTTTAAGTTGACGGCGCAACCAGTAGCAAAGATCAATTTTAATCAAAAGTTGATAATATTTAATTGTGCCAATCTATTCTACATGGAAGCATTATAACCATATATATGAAATGTTTTTTTTTGTGATCTTATCAATAATTCATTCTTTACCATGACAGTAAACTTCCTTAAAGTATTTTTTATAAAAGATTCTTGGTAATTTTTGAAAATCTAACGTTTATTAACAGTGTGTATCAAAGTGTCTATTTTGTAAAATTTATTTTCACACAAGGTCATATGCGTGTTTTATGTATTTTCCTCATTAGGTGAAGTTTCTAATGAACCTTCAAATGTAATACAGCATTTCCGCTTTATTTGAAGAATGTTAATATTATATGTAAACCATGAAAATTGCATATTGAATCTTATACTTTGCTCTTAAATTTAATACCTCAAAATAGCAAATTTTCTACAAATATATAAATTCCCAACATTTAGTAAGAGGATTTTCATTCTTTTAATTTATAGTAAATATATATATGATAAATCGTAATAGCGTAAAAGAGAACTGCACATATTGAAGTTGAAATTTGAAGGTTTCAAATCGTAAAATCCGCATTTTACTGTTCATAAAGAGAAAGATGTGGTATATGAACGTTGGCAAAAGAAAATTTTATTGCGATCAAATCGTTGCACTAATTATATACTGCATCAGCTATTTTCAGGTTGTAAAATTTCATTTGATTTTAAAAACCCATTTGTTTAATACAGTGAAAAATATTTTTCATAAATTGAGAAGTGATCTTTTAGAAACAAAAGTTTCTCGAAAGGTACAAGCCTTCTTATCATAGTCGTGCCGCTAATGGCTCTCTTCATTACCTGCTTGCTTGTGTAGGTGTTTAGTAGAATTAGGGGATGTAATAAATACTCTATCCTTAACCTGGCTCGCACCTAAAAGATCTCCGGGCACCAAAGCTTCTTTTCACGTTCTAATTCACAGCAACTGCAAATTCACACGGTAAAGTCTATCGTAAAATTACACCAGTACGATTCATATTACATTACTGAGAAAACTTACCATTAAAGCTGCAAAAAGATTTTTCATTTTGCACATTTTCTCCTCTTAAAAACTTTCAAATATATTAGAATTCAAAACACGATCAGTTAACTACGATTTTTTTTCAAGATGCTGCGTCTAGTACCTATCTCTCAATGAAAGCATATTAATTTGTTTTTTGAGATTTTTTTTGCAAGTCTCCGTAATTTTTTCAGTCTTTACTTTATGAAATATACAAGTAAAGTGAAACTAAAGTCTTGACCGCAGTAGCCTCTAAGAGGACATTCTTTGAAATTTCACCAAGTGTATTAAATGGAGAATCGTGCACAACGTGAGATCCGGTAGTTGAGCACGAGAGTGTATGGCTCATCGCGATAAAGTTTGTACACTTTTGTCATCTATTTTGTATGATTATCGAGAAGTTTCTCTGCTTCAACAGTATTAGACTATTCTTGTGTGTAATTACGAGAAC
>JUFY01031844.1:0-20731 GCA_001855655.1 Leptopilina clavipes
AAAGAGGCTCTTTGGTTAAAATCATTAGCAACTAGCATTAATTTAAATATTTCTGAGCCAATTGTAATTTTCGAAGATAATAATGGATGTATTAGTATTGCAAATAATCCGACTAATCATAAGAAAACAAAACACATTGATATAAAGTATCATTTTTCTAGAGAACAAGTAGAGAAAAATGTTATTAAATTGTTGTATATTCCAACAGGTCAGCAGTTAGCGGATGCTTTTACAAAACCATTACCGGGACCAAAGTTTCTAGAACTCAGATCGGAAATGAGTTTAAGATGATGAAAACAATGTATTAATGAGTATAAGTGGTCTGATTAGGTTTTCTGGGTTTCCCTAATCCACGCAACAAATGTTGGACCATATGTATATTTGTTCCCAGAGCACGAGGAGGATGCATATAAAATTAATTTAAGTTAAATAAATAAGTGTATAGACAAATATATATATATATGTAAAATAAGTTGATTAATTTTTGAGGTGGCGTGTTGGTTTTTCATAAAAGAAAAATATATTCTTTCAAAAATCAATCTTATTTATAAATGTAATATTAGATCATTTTATGTATATACTTCTTTCTTATTGTTTATTTCTTGTGGCGACAGGATGGCGGACGGCTATCACATTTTGTAAACTACTTTTGAACAAAGACTATTGCTTTAGTATTAGGCTTATGTGACTCAGTTCTCTCTGGTCCTTTTGATTTCTAATTAGTCTTAACCGATCCAGGGTATAGTAAAGAACATATGCATCTTCCAAGTGCGATTTAATAAAGTCGAAATTAAAAGATAAAATATTGTTTCTTATTTTATTTTATACCCATAATCCTAATAATTTCAATTAAATATATTTAAATAATCACCACCACCGGAATAAAATTATTATTTTTAAAATCATTTACAAAAACTTTCTCTTCAGAAATACTGTGAACATGTTTTTGTAACGCACATTGTGCATCAACTCTTTTTTAAAATCACAAGAAATCAAAGAGAAGCGTGTCATCTTTATATACATTTCGAGTGTAAAAAGAAGTCAAAAACAAAAAAATTGTGCCACGTGGGCACGTCACTCTTATAATGTAAAAGCAGATTTCTTTTTTATTTACCTACAGTGAAAACAAATTTATTTGATTCAAATATAATAAATTACTTGATATTTATTATCAAATAAATATACTTGAACCAAATAATTTTTTTTTTTGAATTAAATAAACTGTAATTGAATCAATAATTTCCACTGAATCAATAATACCATTGACTCAAATAAATAATTATTTGCTACAAGTAAATAATTATTTGCTACAAGTAAATAATTATTTGCTACAAATAAATATTTACTTAAACCAAATAATTATTTATTTGTATCAAATAGATTTTATTTGAGTCAATAATTTCCACTGAATCAATAATACCATTTAATTGACTCAAATAAAATTTATTTAAAACAAGTAAATATTTTTTTATAAAAGTAAATATTATTATTTGATACAAATAAATATTTATTTAATAATAGTCAAGTAATTCATTATTTGAATCGAATAAATTTTTTTTTCAGTTGAAAAAAAATTGAAAAAAAATTGAATATATTCAAAAATGTTTTCAACACTTATTTTTCCGTAATAGAAAAAATAAATGTTTGTAATTAACAAAACAAATAATACTGATGTGTATATAATAAAAAAAAGGGGAAGAAAAATAGGCAATAAAATAATAAAGTAAATATATAATGAATAACCCAATTTTTAGAATATATAAATATTTCTATAAGGAACAGGCCTTGAACGAAATGATTTCCATAAATACAAAAGGAAAAAAGTCGATTCTACGACAGCTTACTCATGCGCTTAATATTCTTCAATGAATTACTGATTTCCAAACATTTTTTTTTTTGTATACATCACGAGAACTGTAATTTAATTCCATGAAAACGGAAGTCTTTGATATATACGAAAATACATCACTTGGATTTTTTATTTTGTCTCCTATATTTAGAATTGAATCGTCTAAATTCATCATTTAACATTTTGCCACTCGCTTATTTACTACTAAAACGTTTTGCTATTTTTTCAAAAGAAGAATATTTTTTTTTCTTCTAAATTTAAGCGGAAGCTGCGAGCTCTGACTTATGATGCGAAACAGAGTTGTTTCGAGACTCTGCCTCAAGTTTGTACAGTGTACATACTCCACTCAACATGACTGGGGCTAATTATATCTATCGTACAAAAAAATCCCACCACTGACATTATATACTCAATATTACAAAGATTCTTAATACATTAAAAGTATTCTTTTAATATTAAAAATCATCATTCTTTTTATCCTGTGTTCCAAACTCTCGAGTAATTAATTTCGACCAATGAGATATATATTAAGCAGTAAAAATAGAACTATTAAAACTTTGAAGAGAATCGAACTATATAAATAATTAATACCTATAACGATCGAAAGGGGAAAAATTCAGAAGATGAGAAAACGATTAACAACAAATTTTTTTCAATTAATTCACTGTATTAAAAAATATTTCCAAAATTTAATATTTATAAATATAAAATATTTGTAAAAATTGTTTCCCATAGAGTATCTAATTAATTTCGATAAGAAATCCGCATTGAACTCATTGAGGTAAAGTGCTTTTCAAATGCGGAAATTTCTTTTATCGAGAGGCTTTGGCAGCCATCCCGAATCGAAGGCAAAGGAGAATTATTGGAAAATACTAAAAAGTGAAATTACTTTCACGTTTCGCGACTCTTTTCTGGTTCGATCTCAATAAAAAAAAAACTCTATTGTCGTCTCGGAACTTTTGTCCTTTTGACATAATGTCAGTCCATAAAAAAGGGAATATAATCTATTTAAATCATATCCTTCACTTTTTTAATTTACGGCCATGTAACCTTTACGTAATAGATATAATTTTTTATTAGAATTTTTATATAGATTTTCTCATAAAAAAAATACTTGATGACTTTAACTGAAATTCTTACACACACACATATATAAATATATATGAATAAGTTGAAAACAATTTATAAGAATTACTTGCAATGTTAAAGAATAAATAATCATTAGCGAAACAATTTCACACAGATAAGTGCAAGAAGAAAAGTACCGCTATACAAGTTTTGTTATGAATCAGTGATAATCGCTTAAATTATCACCTGGGTATAATTAAAGTGTATTCGTTTAGATTATGCAAGGTAATAATTTACTATGTTTAAAGTAAAATATACTGCTTTTATTAAACGTCTTGAACTATAAATAATTTATTAATTTGTCTATGTGAACTGCTTTAAATTATTATCAAAATATTGAAATACTAATACAAACATGAATTGTTATAATAAAATGTATATTATTAATTATATTATTTGAATTAACATAATTAATTGAAATGTAATTTTATATTATTTGAATTAATATAATTAATTAAAATATATAAATAGTCTATTTGAATTAACATAATTAATCTGTAGGAGTCGATTTTTTTCTGAGATGAAATTTAATTAAAATTCGAAAATTACGTAAAAGTAATGCGATATTTTTTCTCTTATTTCATACAAAAAAATGTGTGATACGAATAATAATCACAATTTCGCCTTGAGCCTTCTATTATATATATTGCGAATATTGAATCTGACATCAAACATATTTGGCACGACTCAACCATTCTAACAATTTTCATTCACAAGACAGCGATCATTGCATCCTAATTAGTCGACTGAAGAAGAATGATAACGAGATTCTAGGTCCTCCACCTACATTTTTTTCAATGAATTCCAAAAACGTCCAAGTTTACAAAATATATTCACCACAAATGAGGAAAAAAAAATGTTTCCTAACTTTCTAATCACCAATCTTTTGAAATGCTAATTTTTATCATTTCAGAAATATTGGCAAATTTTAGTATATTTTAAAGTTATTACGAGAGAGATAAATAATTTTTCAGAAATCACTGGGGGAATAATTATTCTATAGCGAGATTCTATTATAAAAATCTATAGCGTTGATTTTATTACAATCAACTAATATATCAACAAAAAATGTTTGTGTCATAATTTCGAAATGTTTGTCAAAATTAGTTTAGTGCCATGCTCCCTTTTTCTAATTTTACACATTGGAATCAGAAAGTGAACACGCGAAAATTCAGCGTCGGCAATTTAAAGCAAAACTAAATTTTCAACTAGAGGTGATAGAAAATTTGAAGTAGGTCAAAACAGAACAAGCTGTTATAAAACGTCTTGCAATCTTGAAGTTAAAGTCATTTCCGTTCTGTGCCTGCGGTATTACCTAAATAGTCATAATTTATGACATATTACTACAAATTCTGCTTCTATGTAAAAATATAATTTCCATTTGCCAATAAATATTTGACTATAAATTTTTTCCAAACTATTTTTATCTTCGAATTTTGAGAAACTGTAAAGAGAAGGGTAAAAAAAGGATTTATCCACATTTTATGATAAATAGGATATTAGTACCTGTCTTTAAAAAAGGAAACGAGATGAGATCTCGGAAACATATTACTGTAAACGGAGTTTTCAAGTACCTATAGCTTTTAGTATACGGGAAAAAAGAAATAAGCATCTCGCTTTGGCAAAAAAGTACAAAAGAGAAAATAAAATGGTTTAAAACCTTTATTCTCTATCTGTTCAGCATCTGCGGATTCATTGTTTAGCATGAGAGCAGGCAATATTCAAACAATAAGAGAAACCGAAATAGAATTCAATTCCTTCTGCATTTCTCAGATATATATTATATTATAATATACATAATTGCTAAATCAAAACAGGCATGATATAATTGGTTCAAAGGATCCAAATCATGAAGTCGAGATTAAATTTTCGTTAATATTCTCGCATCATCTTCTATTATTATGTATCAAAAGATGAATCTTGGTACATGGTGAGGGGTATATTTATTAGCGCATTTGTAAGAGGCCCGAGGCTCCTACCAGTAAAATGGTTTCGAAACACTCGAGTTTGTTCGTATGTATGAAACATCTCTTGTCAACCCCATTTCTTAGGGGGATGTTGGAGAAGTTGTCCTCGCACACGTCAAACGAATCAAGTGATAAGAGTTCGCGAAACACTGACGCCATGGTAATAATCCAGAATATAACGTGTTATGGAGTATCGACCTGTTGGCACCCCTGATCATATATATACAGCTGCAATGTCTCTATCTTTAGCATTCAACGCTTACACACATGGACAATATTCTCTTACGCGACATGGTAAATCCCTATGTTCATTTTACACACTCATACAATTTCGACTTGTATACACAGTAAAAATACATTAAATTCCCCTCACATCGCGAAGTGAAAATGTAACGTCAACTTGACTCCTGCATCGACAATGAAATTTCGATGAGACATGTCGGAAAAATAAAGCAAAGATTTTGCCGAAAGAAAAAAAATCTTCAATTACGATTTATTTTGAATAAGATGAAGAATATTCTTTAAATTATTTTTTACTGGTGGTAATTCTCAATTCGACGAATACAACAGATTAAGAAAATTTTCTGTCTGGAGCTTAAATTTATAAACGTAGACATATAAAATCTAATTTTAAAAACACATGATTCTGTATATAAATCCGTTTCTGATGTTTATATTATAGAAAACTCAAAAAGTTGCCCTGCCAAGAATGGTATGTCGAAACACATTGTTGTAAAATGTGTTCAACACAGCTGAATACTGATTGCATCGAACGAGTGAAATGGGTGTGTAATATATCTCTCTGACTACATATACTGAATAAAATGGTTCACTAATCCGCAAAAAAATCAGAGAATATATTCCAATTTGAATTGAGGGAAATTTACATGATAATAATACGTGGAATTTAATTTTCAAAAGCAGAACAAATAAAATCCGTTCCGTGCGCAATAAATGAAGTTTACAATATCAGAGAAAACCTACGTTATGCAAAATGATACTGCTTTCTTGGATCATTCTACAAAATTGATCTAAAAAGCGCGATATCATTTTGCAACATTTTGATCCCTTCAGGTTTTCTGTTATATGAAGAATTATTTATATATTCTTCATATAAAGAAAAAATTGATCTTAGATATTAGATACGAAGATTGTATTTGCAAACGAAAATAAAAAGTTGATTCACTTTTAACCAAGTGGATATTTAAACATGACTGGATAATTGTCATGTCACTATAATCAATTCTTAACAACAAGTCACACCCAACTGATTCAGGAAGGAAATGCTGCCGATTCGCTTCGCCAAACCGCCTACAGCTGTCACAAACTGGAGAGAAAGAAAGAAAGAGATAAAAAAATATGTTCATATTCATTGAAATAAAAAATAAAAAATATTAATCTTTACTCATTGAGTGCAAAAACGAGAGAAAATTCCGTATTTCCATAGTTCTAGCAAATTTTCAATATTATCAAAGACTTATTTTCCAAACTGAAATAACTATTCCAAGAGGAATAAATCACTGAGTATTTAACAGATTTTTTACAACCAATTTTCTATTATACAGTTCATCGAATTTTCCGTATTGTAAAGATAAAATGAATTTCCATTTAAAAATTCTCATTTTTATAGTGATTGAATTGAAAGGCAAAAATGCGGTCATAAAAAGTCAACTTAACTACCATTCACTTCCTCTTACGCAGTACATAATTCTCGGTCAATAACGCCAAAGAGTTTCGCCACCCATAGTGATGATGATGATGATGGCTTTTCAAAATTAGTCATTCTCATAAGTTTCGCGATGTATAAAGAGAGAGATTTTCAATCTGATGTCTCCTGGGGATTTTCTGGCATCTCTAGCAAATTTCTTTGCCAACTGAATTTCTCATAGTTTGCATTTTCTCTTGTGCCTACATGTATTTACTGATGTTATGTAAAGAGAACAAGAGAGCACTTAGCAAAAGCCTGTTCTGTTGTGAATATATATACCTCCACCCTCATCGCCCACAACTCTCCTGTTTCTGATTTCTTTCTTTCCTCCTTACTAAACTTGGACCAAGAATTCTATTAGTCTTTGCCTTATCCGTCAAACGCACGTGTATATCGTGCGCCGATAAAAAGAGAATGCTACGCTTTCTTACTCACTATCGTATGATCATATGCACAAGTAGTTCATTGATTCGCAAGTCATGAAATATGCGAGAGGAAAATACAAAAAAAAACCTCCAATATCAAGTCCGAATTTCACGTTTCAAATCCACATCGAAAGGAGAAAATAATCTCAAGTATTCCTTGAATAAGATTAAATATTTCTTGAAGAAAAGGTTGATAGACCCACAGAGTAAAATGTGACGACGTTCCTCCCTAGATGCACATGACCTATGGGGTTCCTTAACTGAGTTAAGTCCCCTTCAGAAGGTCTTCATAAGACAAAAAGGGTGAGCGTACTCGTTTGAACTCCAGATTATTGGAAAAGTGGAGGAGGAGAAGTCTTTGACATTTTCTGAAGAATATTTGTTGGCGCTAGATACTTTCACTCCCGAGTCACCTTTAATGCCGACGTTTCCTTAAATTTCCTGCTCTGTTTCCTATCCTTCTTTCGAAAATCTTTGACAGGATGATCATTTTTCTGCATGCATTAAAGATACAAATACATATTCCAAGAAGAATCCAAGTATGACTGCTTCCAGTTACATCCGGAGTCTAGTTTTCTTAATTATATCTCTCATTATTGCAAGTTGATCTGTAACAAGAAAAGCGCATGAAACCGCAAAATTCCATAGTCTGTTACGTGCTCATAGAGTCGATTACTATTATACCAGGCATGACATATCGTATCGTATTAAGTGGATTCGTTTGATAAACCGCATGCAGAGGACGGTTAAGTTAATCAGTACTGACGACAGTGACCGAGTTTTCATTGGCTCATAAATTCTCAACATAAAGCTAAGGAAAAAAGAAATTAGGGTTAAATAAAATTTACCAGGGTTAAACGCTTTTTTTTCCATTCACAAATTTTTTTTCTTTCCATCAAAAACCTAGTCGTCCCATTCAGAAATTTCAAAACAAAAAATAGAAGATAAAGTAAATAATTCAATATATACGTGAAAGTATAATGCGAGAAATTTGTTACAATTCAGAAGATTGATGCTAAATAAGGAATAATTTCAAAAGTGTGCTCAAGAACGGAACATATTTTGCACCTGATCGTTAAGCGTGAGAAATATTCTCAAGTATATTAATTACATATGTAATTAAGGAAGAAGATTACTCTTATCTATCAACACTTCATTGCCCGATTTAATGGATTTATTGTTCTAACTGTAAAAATAAATATCTCTCTATTGGAGATTATATTGAAAATAGACAAAAAAAAAACCAAATTTCACCAATTATTGTAAATTACTAACGCATGTTTTGTTTGAAAAAATGTATATTATTAAATATAGTTCAGGAAAAGTATGAAAAAAATTTTTTTTATAAAATAATCGAATGTCAAACAAAGCTATCGGAGCAAAATGAATAAAAACACAGGATGTGTCGTCGATAACAAACTCGACTGTAAACTATGAATAGCTGACCATTCTAGGAAAATTATTTTCTAAACAATTCAAATGCAAATGAGAATTAATTTGCAAAGGACATTTAATGAACTAGAAGTTTAATTTTTATTCCAGCAGGTGTAATTTGTCAAGGGTCATATTTCTAAAAATAGAAATAAATCCATTATTGACGTAACAAGCGTTTATCTTTCCAGAAACACCACTTTTTTTCAATATTTACAAAACCCTGGGATAAAATTTGCTTTGTATACCTATATATAGGAATAAACTGGTATCGAATATATTTTAAATATATCAGTAGAAATGCAATACTTTTTAAATCTTTTTTTCCACCTCAAAATTTAATTGCAATAATTGTCATAATTGCAATTGAAAAAAATCTTTGTAAATAACTGACAAAAATGCAGAAATAAAACCTCTATAAGGAAGCAAAATGTGGTTTTTCTTTTCCCTTCACTAAAGAAAAATGTTATGAATTTCAACGTCATTTTTAATGTATAACTTTCACATGAGTTTGTGGTCACATTTTACGACTTTTTTTTTGCAAGGTGCATTTGGCACATACTGGGCTATACCGAAACTCGAGAATAAAGAGCCTTTATTTTCCTTTGAGAGTTATGATTGCAAGACCAAAAAATAAAAAATTCCTTTTTTTTAAAACCTCCCTGAGGTTCTCAACGTTCATGTGAATGAAATATATTCATAGCATTAAATCAAGTATTTCTCCATACATTACTTTTACAAAATTAAATATATAATACACGCAATAATAATAAACTAGAAAAGTGATCATACACTTTCCTTTTTTTTTTGTTTGTTAAATATTCTAACAATAGCATCTAATCGCAATGCTTTTAAATGAAAAATGTACATATGCAATGGTTTGTTTAAAAAGAATAAAAAAAAATTCTTATCAAGTAAAATGATTAAACACGCCCGATGTTGGAAAGTTCATAGAATAATTCGAGTTATTGTCTAGAATAATTTTATGAGAAAATTCTAAAGATGTTAAAAAATTAGAATATTAAAAATTTTTAGTTATTTTCAATAATTTTTAATATTTGATTCTTTAAACGTGATTAATAATTAAGCAACAAAGAAAAAGTCATTAATTCTCACATAGTATCTAAAAATGCAGTACTATTGGCAAGATTGTGTCCATATTTAAGTATTCCAGCAATATTGCTGACAATTTTGACTGAAATGTTAACAATACCACTGCAATTGGGGTATGAGTATTAATTAATACGATAAAAAGTAATCAATAACCATTGAAATCATATTATCTTTTCGTTACAAAACCATGCTCATAAAGCAGATTAAATAACGTTGTTTACAAACTTTCGGCGATATTTCTTCCGGTGTTTGTAAGAATACACCGATGTATTTTAATTTCACGTGATAAAATACCAACATTTAAGTTTTTAGAATATAAAACAATGAACTACAAGAGACAAAAGAAATTATGTATATTTTCCCTTTCCTCTTGCTAAAGTTGTTAAAATGATAATGAGTTCCATCATTTGACTCTATATGGGCGTGTTTAATGCTCTAACGTCTTTGTATATTAAACAGTCTGAAGATACTCGCGGTAAAGTAGCAGGTAAAAAGTCAAAATCTCTTGATCCAGCCGATAAGAATAGGGATAAAAAGACCTTGAAACATGAGTAAAAGAAAAGAAATAATAAAAAGGACAACTCACCTGCGATGACGGTGTCTTGGAGGTCATATTTGGAAGCGCCGGTTTTGCCAATTTTCGGAAAATCCTTTAGCTTGCGACCGCTTAACTTTAGTTCACCACTGAGATGAGCTTCCTCCAGGATTCTCTCCAAACTCCTGGTTAGTTGTTTTTGAATGTGGCAACTCATATTTGTCGTGACCATCGCCATATTACATTTTTTCAAGCACCAAAGAAGAGACACGCGAGACCGCGAAAACTTTTACCACCCCAACAGCTCTTTTTACGGACGAGGAACCCTCATTTTGCGATAAAAGCGCCAGCGCACTATACTGTCTTTTGCATCATGACTGATGCTACTTGCACGTCTCTCACAAAATGATGTATATATACACACACAATACAAAAAACTATACTATATTGCACAAGCACTGAACAGTATAGTAGTCAACTGTGCACTGCTGTTTGCACTTCGACGCGACTCGCTCGCCATCTGTAAACAAAAAGCAAAACCTTGTTAGTTTAAGTTTCTGCCGCAAGTTGTGGCGCGAAAATTCAAAACAAAGAAATCTCATATAATTTTCCATTTGTTAAAAAATGTTTTTCAATAAAAATTGAATAATAAAAACGTTTAAAAAATAGCTATAATAAAATAACATATACATTAAATAAAAATTAAATAATATATAATATTTTTTCAGCAATTATTTCCAATGCTGAAAAAACAATTGTCATGTAAAATAATATTTGGTGAGGTAATGAGAAATATTTATTTAACAATTGTTTTTCTTTAATTAAAATCTATAACGAAGTATGAAATTATTTACAGTTCACTAAGTTCGCTTTTCAAATAGACGAAATACCATATCATCGATTGAATGAAACTTAGGATCAAGTGTCAATCTTCAATCTTTTTGTCATTCATTCAAAATTTAATTTATATTATTTTTAAATTAAATATAAGATAATTCGTCAAAATTCATTCATTATTGCTATTAAACATTTACTCATAATATCTTACATTAATTCTTTTTCTTTTGCTGTTGTTGAGGATTCCTTAATTCTTGATATTCTCTGATGATTTGTTCCTGTACTTCAGGCAAACAAGGGGAATATCTCGAATACTCCATAGAAAATTCTCCCTTACCTTGTGTCATCGATCGTAATTCACCAGAAAATCCAAACATTTCATTAAGTGGAACTTCTGCCCTCATTGTGAACCAACCATCGCTTCCATCACTTCCCAATATTAAACCCTTCTTTTTAGTAACCATACTCATGATGGATCCCTACAAAGAAAGAAAATAATTTTAAAAAGAAGATTCATCAAATATAGAAAATTTTTTTACCAATCAAGTAATTTTTCTAACCTGGAATTCCTCTGGTATTGTAATTTCCACGTACATAATGGGTTCTAGAATTATCCAGTTTCCGTTTTGATAAACATCTCTCACAGCACCTTGAGCTGCCTGAAAGAAGGCTAATTCGGATGAATCAACGCAATGATTTGCACCATCCATTAGTCGAAATACAACTCCAGATACTTTATTGCCACTGAGAGCTCCCCTCTCGCAGACATCCAAAAATCCTCTCTTTACACCAGGTACCATGGGTTTGGGTACATTTGTACCAACAGTCTCATCACGGAACTCGAGAATTGTGTTTTTATCATGTGGAAGAGGCTAAAACGGAAATAAAAAAATTGAAACACTGCACTGTTAATAAAAAAATCAAAAGAGAATAGAAGATTATCACCAACCTCCATGACACCAATAACTCGACCAAATTGTCCAGCTCCTCCCGTTTGCTTTTTATGTAAATAATCGAATTCACAAGGACCGGCTAACGTCTCACGGAAGGCGACTTTCGGTTTACCCAGTATTACCTGACAATTGTATTCACGTTCCATTCGTTGTGCATATATTTCCAAATGCAATTCTCCCATTCCGGAAACTAAACTTTCCTGAAAGTAATGATCAAATGTTATGTAATTTTTTTTTACATTAATGTCATCAATTCGATATTAAAACACTTACTTTATTGTCCGTGTCATAAGTAAACCGAAATGTTGGATCTTCTTTGGTAAATCTAGCAATAGCTTTAGAAAAATTGTCACGATCTTTCGAATTTTTTGGTCGAATTGACATAGAGATTACAGCATCGGGTACGTAGATTGACTCCATAGAAAGATTTAATTTTGGATTATTAACGAAAGTGTCTCCTGAGGCACAATCAACTCCAAATAAAGCGAAAATATCGCCAGCGTAAACTTCAGTCACATCCTCCATTTGATTTGAATGAAGACGAACCAAACGCACGATACGAACCTATTAATAAATTTTAACTATAATACTCAAAACTCAAGACACTGTGAAAATAATAACTTATCTTCATCTACTAATTGATTATTCACCTTCTTGGTTGTTCTGGTATTAAAAATATTCTCTCCTTTCTTTAACGAACCTTGGTAGCATCGGAAATACGTCAACTGACCGAACTTTCCAAGTTCTAATTTGAATGCCAATGCAACAAAAGGATTTTCATCATTTCGAGCTGGATTCATTAGGATCTTTTTAGACTTTTCTCTAATAAACAAATCAATTATTGCATTATAACTAAACTGTAAATGTAAATATTATTTTCATATTCAGTAAACTTACTTATCTATTTCCTTATTCGCATAGTTTTGAACTTCGCCAGGATTTGGTAAATAATCAAGTGCAGCATCTAAAAGTGGTTGTATTCCTTTGTTCTTTAATGCCGTGCCAACTAGAACGGGTACAAATGTCCTTTTAATACAACTTCGTCGAATCGCAGCCATTATATCCTTTTCGGTAATGGACTTTTCATTAATGAACATATCGCCTAGTGTTTCATCTACGTTCGTTAAGTGTTCAATCAATTCCTGTCTTCTGTCGACGACCTCTATTAATTTAAATATTTGCAATTAATTCATTAAATCACGTTACTGACAAATTAAAGAATATGAAAATGTACAAATCAATAACACTTGCCCGCTCTCATATTTTGTGGAATCTCGTCTTTTCTAACTATTTCTCCAAAAGGTCCATCGAAATAAAGTGCTTCTTGTTGAACCAAATCAATAATACCTTTGGTTTCACTTTCTTTTCCTATTGGTAACTGTATGAAAGCTGCATTATGCTTCATTTTACTTCTCATTTGCTCGAGAACTCTATACGGATTTCCACCCATTCGATCTAATTTATTGATAAATGCTAAAAATGGAACGTCATATCTTTTCAATTGACGATTAACAGTCAGTGTTTGTGATTGTACACCTCCGACAGAGCAAAGAACGAGAATTGCTCCATCTAAAACACGTAAAGCTCTTTCCACTTCTACAGTGAAATCAACATGTCCTGGAGTGTCGATTATGTTAATATTGTGATCTTTCCAAATTGTATAAGTTGCCGCCGACTGAATGGTTATTCCTCGTTGTCTTTCCAATTCCATACTGTCCATTACTGCTCCTACGTTGTCTTTACCACGTACCTTAAAGGATCAAGAAAACTTAATAGAAAAACTCATTAGACTTGTAAATTTTCTATAAAAATTTAAAAAACTTTACCTCATGCATTTGCTCAATTCTTCCAGTATAAAATAAGATTCTTTCTGTAAGAGTTGTTTTACCAGAATCAATGTGAGCTGATATACCAATATTTCGTATTTTTTCTATTTCTTTATGCTCTGCGAATTTTGCATTTGCTGCCATGTAACGAATATTGCTCTGAAAATAAAGTTACTTGTAAAACTATACTTAATTTTCAGAAAAAGAATTTCAATCAATCAAGTTTAAAACAATTGTTTCCAAATGGAGTAATAAAACAATGAAACATGAAAAGATTGTTAAAGTTCATTGTAGAAATGAAATTATTCAAACATTATATAAATAGCAATAATAGATCATTTAAGTTCAGAAAAATTATTATAAATAATAGTTAATCAAAGTGAAATTAGCACCTAACCTATAAACTTTCTTACCTTTAAAACACCTGGATGTAATTTTGACAATCTTCTAGGATTTACATAATGTCGAATAGCAGTTATAAACGTCATGATGGTAAAGTTTGATTAATTGATAAATTAATTATTTAATATTTATATAAATAATTTAATTCTTTCGGTGTCACACGCCATGCAATAAACTTCTTCAAATTTCGGCTTCTTAGAATATTAAAAATCACTTACGTGATTGGAGGAACTCTCTTGTCATTGTAGATCTCAACTTAACCGATAAAAAGACCCACGAAATTTAAAATTCATCTTCTTGATTTTATAACATACTCAAGATTATTATAGTTATTATAGTTAATAATATAAATACAAATTATATTTCATTAACAATAAATAAAATAAATAAATACAGAAAATTTTTTTCACAATTTAAAACTAAAGATCTAAAGCAAAACCAGATTACATGTGTAGATTTATTTATTTTATTTATTGCAGATCAACTAATACATAAAGCAGGGGTTGGTTAATTTTTTGAAAATGCACATTTCAATATACAAAAATTATTAAGTAATAGATTACATTGCATAATTAAAATTAATTAAAAGCCTGAAACATAAATCTAATTTATCAAAATAATTTTTTTATCAGTATTAAACAGAATGTTACTTGAGGAAATTATTTCAATCATAAAAAATCTCCAAAAAGTCATTTTTTTCATTTTCATGCTATTAAAAGTTTTAAATGTTTATAACAGAAAAAAAATTATTTTATCAAATACGCATAAATAATAAATCAAACACTTTTGTGCGTTCTTCATGAGAAAAAATTAAACTGAGAAAAATTACAATTTTCAATTATACATTATAAAAGTTGAGTAATTAAATATAAAATTGAAAAATTTATTTAAAAAATTTTTAAACTTTAACTTCGTTTATGTCGTTGCGGTAAATTTGTTAAAATGGGAAATAAAAAAGAAAAAAAACCATATAGTTGACCCAAAACAAAAATTGATCAACCCCTAAATTTTCTTCACTTTACACACCACAATAATTAAATTCTATTTTCTAATTTACTTTTAAACACTTTTTTTCTCAAATGACTAGTTTGTGCACAAAATACTTAAGAATCTTTTTTAATTTTTAAATCCAAGCAAATTAATTCCGAATAGGAGTTGTCGGATAATTAAAAATGAATTTAAAATATTTATAATTACATTTAATTATATAATTTAAAAATTACGTAATTTAAATGTAAATTAATAATATAATTAAATGCAGTTTAATTATAATTTAATGACAAATGCAATTTAAAGTAAATAATAATAAAAACCCCAAAAGAAGTTCTTGTACACGAATTTTCTTGAATGAAAGAATATTAAAAAAGATAACTTTTTTTTGATAAAATTAAGTTTATACTGAATTATGCTATTTTACAAGTTATTATGCGATATTTTTTGAAATACATCAAAGGTGTGTAATTCAGTTTTTCTAAATATATTCTGCAGAAAAAATAGTTTTTTTTTTACATATTTAATGTATACCAGTAATTATTTAATTCTTTTTGTACTTAGAAGCTAAGTAAAACGAAATATATTACTTAAAAAAAAGATTCAAGATTTTTAGTAAAAGAAAAAACAATTTACAATATCACGACAACTCCAAATCATAAAAAATTTAAATTGTCAACCAGTTTCATAAGTCTTATGTCTATATTCTAATTTTACATATTCGTTAACCACAATATTTTCTTAAATAGCAAAATGCTCTTTTTTTCAAAATACAATTTCTATACACAAGTTTGCAATTTTTTTTTCTTATTTAAGTAAGGAGTAAGCAAACAAAAATTTTCGTTTAAAACATAATTTATATTCATAATATATTTATTATATATTATTTATTACTTTGTATTTAATAAATTTAAAAAAAAATTGTTTTAAACATAATTTTTCATTTGTATAATTTAAAAAAAATAAGTTTAAAAATTTTTAATAAATTTATTCGCTTACTCCTTATATATTTCCCTAAAAAATTCGATATGCTGTGAATGGACATAATTTAGAAAATCTTAACTGAAAACTAAAATTTAACTTTTCTCAGAAAATTAAGTAACTCTAAATTTCTAAATATACAATAGAAGCATAAAACTAATTTTCTTATATATAATTACTTAATTTTAAAAAACTCAAACATTTTTAAACTAAATTATTTAAAAGAATTGAAAAAAATATATAACTAAACGTGTAATACGTACAAAAAAAGTAAAAGATTTCTGAATTTTGTCACAGGAACAATAAATTTGATATTATGATCTTACACGATAAAATTCGTTTCACGTGAATTATTTTATGTAGGTACATAATTAAAAACGAAAATACTTTCGCTTTCAATGTGTTCGATAATAACAATTTTAAAAGATTAAATTTTCCTCTTAAATTTTTACAGTGAAACATTTATTTATCTTACTAGATTCTAATTAATGAGGAACCTATTTACTGGTCTTTTATATTGGAGATTATTTAAAAATTTTTTTCTTCTTTATGTTTTTTAAGGCCCCTCTGGCGCACGATTCAATAAAATTTACGTCATCGTCTTTCAAAACGGGACGTTAACGAAATATATTAATTCCTACACAATAACGACATTTGTACTAAGTTTGTAAGATCTGCTTTCAATTGCAGAATTAGTAACAATATACTGCAAATCAATTTGCAGTAATTGGCAAATATTTCAAGATTTATTTAATGCCGAGAGAAAAATATATTTTTAACGTGTCAAAAATCGACAACCCCAGCAATAATTTTTTTTTGCCGAATTCTATTGCACACCAGTAAAATGAATTTACTTTCAAATTCATAAATTTCCTCTTCGCGGTCAAAGTAAACTTTGATTCACTTTCTCAATTTCGTTAATCTCTCCTCTTCATGATAATTGTCCAATTGGTGCATTTTCCAACCACAAGTCGTGAATAAAGTGATACAATTTATCACTCACGGCTACCTGGAAATTTAAAATAAAAAGAAAAATTAGAATGAATGAAAATTTTAAAGAATTATTAAAAATTTCAAAGAACTTACTTTATAAGGAGTTGGATTTAAATTTCTCTTATGGTCATTGCGTAATGTTTTCAATGATTCTTGTACTCTTTCGCGCGTTTCTTGCAGAGTTGGCAAAGGTCGACACAACTTACCATCTTTCCAGTACAACTTTAAAAGATTTAGCAAAAATTTTTATTAACACCAAAAATGAAATTAAAGAAAACAATCCAAATGGTATAAATAATGAAAGAAAAAGTTAATTTTCTAAAGGACTCACTCTGTGTAAAACCTCGACTCTTGTTGGAGTGACATACGCTCTCTTTGACTCCTGAAAAGGATGTCTGCAAAGGACTTTTTGTCCAACTTGTGGACTTTCCTCATCATACCTTTGAAGCAAATCCACAAGTGCATGCCCATCAGCGCCGTACAAACGAAAAGCATTCTTTCTACCTGGCATTGTAACTTTATCAACTTCCTGACTGAGCTTTATTCTTGGCGATTTATTAATTTCCACCATTTTATAAACACAACCGAGAGCCGGTTGACGCTGGCATGTCACTAAATGTGTTCCAATTCCGAAGCTATTAATTTTGTGATTCTGCAACAAATTTTAAAAAATTACAATCAAAAATAGAGACGAAAGAAACAAAGTTTGAAAAAAAAGACTTTACCTGTTCATTTAGACTGATTATAGTTTCTTCATTAATGTCATTTGATGCGACAATTGTCATTTTTGCAAACCAAGGAATATTGTATTTCTCCGCAATCTTCTCAAACGATTCCCTCGCTTCTTGACTGAGATATGCAAGATCACCACTGTCGATTCTTATTCCAATTGCTCTGTAGCCCAAATCATTTAATGCAAGTGCTACCGAACAGAAATTGAGAAGACCACTTCTGGAAGCACTTAATTCATAAATATTCATGTATCTGCCACAAAATTGTTAAGTAAAAATTTTCAAATCTATTTTCAAAAAACAACTATTATTTATGAATGAGAAAAAAAAGTGAAACAATATGAAGATACGATTGTATAATGAAATTTAACAAATCATTTTGTGAATATGTGATGCAATTCTCCCGTATCTTTTTTTTAAATTTAAATCACAATTTAGAATGTCAGTCATAATTGTAATTTAAAAATTGAAATCATTTTTAGAAATGATTTTATTTTGAATTCATTTTTTGAAATCATTTTAAAAGAAATCAATTTAGATTTATTAAAAAAATATTTATTTAAAAACAGAGCTGAATTGGGACGGCACTATATAAGGTTGAACATAACATTTTTTTTATACGTATACTTTAAACTAAAAATTAATGTTAAAATTAAACAAAACAAGAACATTCTATTATGCAGAGTTTAAATTATGTTTCGTGTACTATGAATAAGAATAATATTCTGAATATTTTGCAAAATGAGATATAATGCATTAATGAAATGTATCGAAATCACTGTCTATTTTACCAGGTCAGGAATCTTTTTTTCTTATCTAAATGATAAGCGTGAAAATCAAAAATTGTTTTCTATAAGGACAAAAAAGAAACGAAAAAAATTGTTTCAAAAAGGACTTTTTGTTACGTAAACGGATTTTCTACAGATTTATCTCGCTAAAGTGAAATTTCTACAGAAAAAAAAAATAAAACCAGTTCAATAAAAGATTCCGTCTAAAGCAAAACGAATCATTAGAACTAGATCGTACCTCACATAAAGCTCACCCAATTCACTTCGTTTTAAAAAGCCATTCTTGTTAGATGATGTTGAGTCACTTTTGTTTGGGTTGCTACTCCCACTGTTTTGGAGTGCCTTATTATTGGGCCCTTTATTTAGAAGCTTATTCTTAACGACAAGGCTCTCAATTTGCGCCTTTCTCTTGAACGGTGCCTCTACGCTATAAAAACACTCGAGTTAACTTTTACACACGATCGTTTATTTTCACGAATAATTCTTCCAAAAAATGTGAAATTAATCATCTATGCAAAAATGGCCTGTAATTTGTTTTTCTCAAAATTTCTCATTACTACCTATCGTCTTTATCTAAGAAGCCTCTCGTTAAAAGAAACTTTTCATGCACACACTTTTCAAATCTACTTTCTTTTTCTCGCATTTTCGAATCCAACTTTTTACAGATGCATTGAAATAAACATTTTTTTTATTACCTTCAATATTGTTTTATTTAAAAAAAAAACAATTAACAGCATTTGCAAAAATTTTTATCAAAAAACGTTTAAAGAAGCATTAAATTTTTGATACAGAAAATTTCCTGAATATACTTTTAAACAATTGTTTTCAGCAATGTGAAAGCAAAGTTAGCAAAGAGATAAGAAGAATTGCAATAAAAATTGCTTTACAACAGAAAAAAAAGAGTGAGAAAAAATTAATCAAACAATCAAATTGCTTTTTTACAAAGCAAAAAAAAATATGAATAAATTAGCAAAATTGTGAAGTCACGGTCAATAATCTTTAAATATTTTGCGAAATCATGAATCAATAATTAATTATTTTAGATAAAAAATGCTTTCTTTCACTAAATCATTATTAAAGATGCAAAAATACCTACATACATTGATTATTATTTAAGATTTAAAAATATCAAACTGTAAGATAAATAGTTATGTCAGAGACAAAAATGCTGTTTCACTTTTAAAGGAAGTTTATGAGAATGTTTCAAGAATATTACATATATAATAATAATTTAATTCGATAAGATATGAAGCAAATAATCTTTCATGATTTCACAAAATACATAGAAAGATTTTGAAATACGTGATTTTTAAAAGACAAATGCTACAGAGAAATAGATAAGAATATAATTATGTTTTTTTTATAATGGACTATAAACATTCTATAGAATGAGTTTCACACATTTTTCTTTCTCAACTGAAGAAATTAAGAAATTAAAAGAATTAAAAATTTTGTGTTTGAAATTGTAGAGAAAAGCGTTTTTTTACAGCTGCAGAGAATTTTTTTTTAGAAATATTAATACCTTTTAACGTCGTAAGTATCAACTAGAGCCATAAATCCGTCTGGAAATGCAATCGCATAGCTGACAAGAGCCGCCAATTCTCCATCAGATGCTTCTAATTCCAATGCTCCCAAATCAGCGGCAATGTTCTTTCGATATTTACAAGAAGCAGCTAACAAATCCTTCATTTGACCTGTCTCTTTATGAGCAAGTGTCTGTAAAAAAATTTTTACATTCTCATCAATAATGAGAAAGTATTGGATTTGTGCGATTTTGAACATTTTCTAATTTTAGTGAATCTCCACGTTTCATGAGCTCCTGATGCCAAAAAAATGGTTTTTAGAAAAGTGTCTGTCTGTCTGTCTGTCTGTCTGTCTGTCTGTCTGTCTGTCTGTATGTAGAAAAAGTTGTCTCCACGATAACTAGAGTAAATTTTTATGGATCAGTTTAAAACTTGGTACACATTTTCAGATCATAAAAATAAAGCCTGAGTTCGTTGGAGAACAAATTCCATTGAAAAACTCAAAAAATATAAAAATTTTGAATTTTTAAAAAATTTTATTTTCGTCAATT
>JUFY01031845.1:0-13772 GCA_001855655.1 Leptopilina clavipes
TTCAATATTTTTATTAAATTAATAAAAATCTAATGTAGTAATTATTCAGTAAAATTTAATCAATTTAAAAAAATATTGTAAAAAACAACAGTTCCTTTCTTGGAAAAATTCTCAATTTTTAAAATATCAATAAATTGTTAATTTTAGGTCGTATAAGGTTCAAAAATAGGTCATTCGATACGTCTATAAAGCAGCTATATAATGGATAAAGAATATTCAAACTTAGATGACAATTTAATACCAAAAAACCACAAAAAGTCTCAATTTTCAAAATTTCCGTTTTTTGAAATGTCAATAATTTTTGATAACGTGGCAGCAGGAGGGTCAATATTAGGTCAAAAGATGCGTCCTAAAAAGATCTACAAAAGGAAAGAAAATATTTTCAAATTATTGAACATTTTGAAAAGTTATAGTCAAAAAACTTTTTTTTCAAATTTTTCAAATGTTAATAATTTTGCTAAAGTAGCAGTAAAAGGGTCAATAATAGGTCAAAAGATGCGTTCTAAAAAGATCTACAAAAGGAAAAAAAATATTTTCAAATTATTAAACATTTTTCAAAATTATGGTCAAAAGACGATTTTTTCGAATTTTTAAAATGTCAATAACTTTTTATAATATAGCAGTAGAATGTTCAATAATAGGTCAAAAAATGCATCTTAATAAGATCTACCAAGAAAAGAAGAATATTTGAAAGTATTTTAAGTTTTTTAAAAGTTATGGTAAAAAAAATTTTTTCTGAATTTTTAAAATGTCAATAATTTTTGCTAACGTGACAGTAAAATGTTCAATAATAGGTCAAAAGATACGTTTCAAAAATATCTATATAGAGAAAGAAAAATATTTCAAAGTATTTGAACATTTTTTAATGTTTCGGTCAAAAAACGTTTTTCTCAAATTTAAAAAATGTCAATAACTTTAGATAAAATTACAGTGGATTGTTCGCTAATAGCTCAAAGTATGCGTCTTCAAAAACTCTATAAAATTCAAGAAAATATCTATAGGTGTCAATACATTTTTTTAATGTTATGGTCAAAAAACAATTTCTAAGAAATGTTAAAATGCAAAAAAAAAATTAATTATTCTTAATTCATTTGAGTCAAAGTACTCTTATTATTTGTCGGCCAATGAGATCTGCAATTTAAAAAAAAATTCGTCCCTTTAGCTTTTATAGTATTGGAAATATTTCTAAAAATATAAACACACCTATGGAATGATATTTTTTAAAAATTTCATTATTGGTTTCCTAAGCGCCAAAAACTCAAAATACATATAAATATACATAAAAAAACAAGAATTTGAAATATTTTGGCATTACAATGTTAAAATCGCTTTTGAACCTATTAAAACAGGTTTCTAAGTATCTAAAACTAAAATAATATTATATTTATCTTTAGAGAGTGTAATATTTTTTCAAAATCATAAAATAGATTTCAAACTGTCCAGAACTTATTATAATCCGTTGAAGCTGCTTTTGAACCGTTTGAAATACGTTAAAACCAATTAAAATAAATTAAAACCTACTTTGAACTTGTTATAAACTATTCAAAACGAGTTCGAACCTGTTTTTCTGGTTTATAAATCAAGTAATACTTTGTCAAAGTCTAACGAGCACCTTCTAAATCTATAACTGAAACATGTTACAACCTGTTAAATTTGCTTTCAAATCGATTAAAATACCATGAAAACAAATTGAAACACATTCAAACTTGTTTGAATCTGTTTGTAATCACTAAAAACGATTTTCAACCTGTTGCAGTTATATTTTTCAATAAAAATTGAAACTCTTATCAAATGTCAAAAGAAAAGCTAGAAACATTTTCAAAAATACTTTTGAAATTCTTTGAAACATTTTTCAATTTGTTTACAATGATTATCCATTTAAACTGATGACTTTTGAATATAAAGAGAAATGGGGGGGTGAGGGGATGAATTTTTAAGAATAGAAAAAAACCAAAGTTCTAGAAAGAGAGTCAAAGGCAAAAAAGGATAAAAGCACAAAAGAATGACTAACGAAAAAGAAAAGTAGAAGCGGAAAAGAGAGAGAGAGAGAGAGAGAGAGAGAGAAATGAGTAAAAGCAAAACAAGATGCGAAAAGAAGGAGACAACGAATCTTCCTTCGGGCGGTGCAGCTTCTCCAACACACTACACTCTCTCATCTTATTTCTCTACTCTTCCTTCTTTTCTCTTATTCTCTCTTACTTACTCTTCACTTTTTCTCTCTTTTCGACTCTCGCAAAATCTTATTCTCCCGTCTTGTCAGCCCCTCTTTTCATGTTAAAGGCATATATATATATATATGTACACCAAGGGCCCGCGAACACTTAACTTCGACGCTATTTTGCCCAGAATGGACCAAGGGGATGGGAGATTTTAATCTTCCAAAGAGTTCGCCACACGTACGCGAAAAAAAAGCTCTATATATTAAATGTGCTCAATCGCATTTCATAAGCCCAAATATAATGGCTCGTAAAACAAAAAAAGAAAAAAAATTGTGGTTTGTTTGCAGACTTTTTAAATGATTGCACGCATCAGTTTTGTTGGAAAATCTTTAATAAAATTCCCTTTAGTAATATATAACAGAATATATTGAGAGGGGATGTTGGCATACGTTTCAACAAGTTTGATACCATTTCTGACCGATATAAATAAGTTGAGACAAAACAAAAACAAGTTTAAAATGAATCAAAACAAGTTTAGAACCAAATATAACAAGTATTACAAAGTTTTAATAAGTTCGGACATGTTTAATACCATTTATAACCGATATAAACAAGTTTGAAACCGAATGTAACAAGTATTACAAAGTTTCAATAAGTTCGGACAAGTTTAATATCATTTATAACCGATATAAACATGTTTAAAAATAAGTGCAACAAGTTTCAATAAGTTTCAACAAAATAAAAATACTTTAAATTGTTTCTCAGCAATTATAACATGTTTCGTACAAGTTTCTGACAGTTTTGAACTAGTGTAGTATATTTAAGAACCGATTGTACCAACTTTTGCACTATTAAAATAAGTTTAGACACATTTAAAATCATTTTTTTAAGCAAGATAATATGTAAGTTTCAAACAAATTGTAACGAGCTTGAAAAGTTTAAATGCGTTTAAACATGTTTGATACTATTTACGACTGATGAAAAACAGTTTCAATTAGTTTTAATAAATTAAAAATACTTTACTTTGCTGATGATTATAATCCGTTTCGAATAGGTTTCCGACACGTTTGAACCAGTTTTTGATAGTTAGAAGTCGATTGTAACCAGTTTTGCACAGTTTTACTATGTTTTAACATGTTTAAAACCGTTTCTAACCGATAAAAACAAGTTTGAAAGAAACTCCAACAAGTTTCAATTAGTTTTAATGGATTAAAAATAGTTTATGTCGTTTTCCAGCGATTATTACAGGTTTCGAATAAGTTGCTGACAGGTTTGAATCATTTTTAAATAGTTATAAATCGATTTAATAAGTTTAAATTAGTTTTAATGAATTAAAAATACTTTAATTTATTTTCTAGCTATTATAACAGGTTTGGCACAAGTTTCTGACAGGTTTGAACCAGTTTTGGATAATTAGGAATCGATTGTAACAAGTTTTGCAAAATTAAAAACAAATGACCAAATTAAAAATCGTAGGTTTAGTGTGGAAATAACCTCAAAATTCAGCTAAAATTTCATTTTTCCAAAAATACGTAAATTAATAAAAAAAGATGAAACATTTCAGAAAATAATAAAGCAAAAGAGAAAAAAAGATTGCCGGTAATATTTTAAAAAATGTCCAACACAATGTTGCGGGAAATAATAATATTGTTGCAGTATTTGAATGCATTTTGTGGTCCCTCTCGCGATATACACATTAAAATCGCTGTATCAACACGAAATTTCATTTTTTTCACAACAGAAATGTTTGCATTTTCAGGTGCAAGTACACGTTCCGTTCTATGTTTGCGGTAGCAAAACTGTTTTCATCGTTCAGGCGCGCCGACACTGATTGCCAATCAATATGCCCATCTCGCTCGGCTCTAATTCAGCCGACTGTGTTGATCAATCGGTACACGCAACCTGATGGAAACATCTCCCGCCCCCCCTCTCATTCATCCTTTCCCGTCTATATATATATATATATATAATATTTTAAAAACGAAACGAGACTTTATGAATTTTTCCCTTTATCAACCGTTTATGACAAAATTTAATTTTATTATTGCATTTAAATTTTAAAATAAAAAATGTCTTGCAAGAAAATTTTACACAAATTTTCAAAACGAGAAATATTATTCTATAAATGAAATAACGTTTTAAAATGTTTTTACATCGATACAAACATGTTTGTATTCATTCCAAACACTTTAGAACAAGTTAAAACAGGTTGGAAACGTGTTGAAACATATTTTTTAAATAACGTTATAAACAACCAAAAAGTATTTTTAAGGAAAATATTGAAACTGCTTCGAAACTGTTAGATACTTTTTAAAACTACTAAGAACCAATTAAAACTTGTTAAGACATGTTTGAATTTAATCTAAAAAAATTTCATTCGAAATTTTAAAAACGAAAAATATTTTTCTATAAAAGAAATAACGTTTTAAAATGTTTTTACATCCATTCAAACATGTTTGTTTTCATTTTAAACATGTTTGTTTTCATTTCAAACATGTTTGTTTTCATTTCAAACACTTTAGAATAAGTTAAAACAGGTTAGAAACGTGTTGAAACATATTATTTAAATAACGTTATAAACAACTAAAAAGTATTTTTAAGGAAAATATTGAAACTGATTCAAAACTGTTAGATACTTGTTAAAACTACTAAGAACCAATTAAAACTTATTAGAACATGTTGCAATTTATTCAAAAAAATTTTTATTAGAAATTTTAAAAACGAGAAATATTTTTTTATAAAAAATTAACGTTTTAAAATGTTTTTACATCCATTGAAACATGTTTGTTTTCATTCCAAACACTTTAGAACAAGTTAAAACAGGTTAGAAACGTGTTCAAACATATTATTTAAATAACGTTATAAACAACCAAGAAGTATTTTTAAGGAAAATATTGAAATTGCTTTAAAACTGTTAGACACTTGTTAAAACCACTTAGAATCAATAAAAACTCGTTCAAACTTGTTTATATAAAGTTATATATATGATTTTAAAACTTTATATTGCAAAAATTGTTGCAATCGGTATATTAAACTATTTAAATCTGTTTCAAACCTGTTGGAGACATTAGAAAGTTGTTATATTCTCTTTTAAAACTTATTAAGAGTTGTTACTGTTGGTTTTAATTGTGTTCATATTGGTTATAAAAGGTTATAAATATTTTTGATCGATTGAAACTAATTAAAACTAATTACAACTAAATGAAACTAATTGCAACTAATTAAAAGAAATTATTTAAAAACTTGTTGAAACTTGTTGTGGTTTGTACATATAAAACTTGTGTTTATCTGTCATAAATGATCTCAAACATGTTCAAACTTATTCCAATATTCTAAAACTTATAATTGCATTAAAACTTGTTTGTATCGATTATAAATAGTCCTTGACACGTCATAACATGTTGAAACTTTTCAGAACTTGTTGCAATCGATTTCTAACTATTTAAAACTGATTCAAACCTGTCAGCAACTTGTTCGAAACCTGTTATAATCGCTAGAAAATGAAATAAGTTATTTTTAATCCATTAAAACTAATTCAAACTTGTTAAATCGGTTTCTAACTATTTTAAACTGATTCAAACCTGTCAGCAACTTGTTCGAAACCTGTAATAATCGCTATAAAACGCCATAAGCTATTTTTAATCCATTAAAACTAATTGAAACTTGTTGGAGTTTCTTTCAAACTTGTTTTTATCGGTTAGAAACGGTTTCAAATATGTTAAAACATATTAAAACTGTGCAAAACTTGTTGCAATCGACTTCTAACTATCCAAAACTGGTTCAAACGTGTCGCAAACTTATTCGAAACGTATTATAATCATAAGCAAACAAAATAAATTACTTTTAATTCATTGTAACTAATGGAAACTTGTTTTCATCCATCCTAAAATGGTATCAAACATGTTCAAACGTATTTCAACTTTAAAAACTTGTTACAATCTAGTTTCAAATCTGTTTGTGACAGTTATAATAAGTGATTCAAAAACGTAATAATTATGTTATTAATCGTTCTAAAATAATTCGAATTACGTCTAAACTGTTTGAAAATTAATTTAAAATCGTTTCGATTTGTTTCAAACTTGTTTATGTCGATCAATATAAGTTTCGAAACAATTTAAAACTTGTTTCTAAAAATTTTTTTGAATTTTTTTTACCTGACAATCTTTCTGTTTTTAAATACATTCATATTTCAAGAAATTTTAATTAGTTTGAAACTTGTTTATGTCGGTCAGAATAAGTTTTAAAACCATTTGAAACCTGTTTCAAACCTGTTTTTAAAAATTTTTTTCTATTTTTTTTTTTTTTTTTAAACTTACTTTTTAATAAAATACATCAAAATTTTTTTTTTAAATCATTTAAAAATCCCTCGAAAGTGATTTTTTAAGACACAAAAAAAAATTCACAATTAATTTCCACCGAAAAATGCTAATTTGAAATATAGATTCGATAAAATTTATAATAATAATAATAATAATAATAATAATAATAATAATAATAATAATAATAATAATAATAATAATAATAATAATAATAATAATAGCATTATAATAATAATAATAATCATCATTTTGAGAGATAAGAATAAATAATTGCAACAAGAATAAAAGTAAATAAATAAAATAAAGATGAACCGAACAATAGAAAAGTCAAAAGAAGGGAAAAAATAATTGGAAAATGATGTTTGGAAGGGGGAGGGGGGAGGGGAAGTTCATTTGTTCTTGAAACAAACGCATAACGTAGTGTATAAAGTACGAAGCTCACTGGAAACTTATCTATATAATAAGGCAATTTGTTACTCAAGTGTGTAGCGCAAAAAAAAGCAAAAAAAAAAAAAAAATACTCGCAGAATTGTTAGCAAATACTTCCGGGTATATGAATCCATAGACTGGAACACAATCAGAAGCTGTTTTTAAAGAGCGCGAGAGAGTCGTTTCTGTCCCGTTTTCCTCTCTTTGGTCATCAGTTCGAGACGCAAGATCGTAAAAATCAATGCCGCGCATTGAAACTCGAACTCTCTCGAATGTGTTTCACCAAAGGGTGCACAAAACTCTTGGAAAAAAAGAAGAAGAAAAAGAAAGAAGAAAGAAGACGAAACAACAATAATAGTGTATGGGAAGCAAAAAAATAAAATTCAAAAACAAAAACATTCCGCGTTACGCTCGCGGGTCACGAGGCATTCTTCACATCATTGAAAATGGAAAGAGAGAGAGAGAGAGAGAGAGTTTCCATCCCCGTATATTACTTGCCGATTTTCCGCCCTACCGAGTTTTGAATTTTTTTTTAAATATTTTTTTCGTTACACGATTGTTTGGAGAAAATGTTAATACATTCGGATTTTACGATTTCTCTCAAGACATTTGCAGGGTGGTGGTTGTAATAATAATTTTTCTTTTCGACATAGTTCGATGCGCATGAACACACGCGACAATTGCCAGTGCGCATAACGTTATATTCGTTATTGCCGCGCGCATCAGCAATGATCGGGAAACATTTACACAAAGCGCGGAGCATCATTGCATTTTAAAGGAAGGGGGAAAGGGTGGTCTTATGAATCATTTAAGAGATGGTTTTGAATTTTCGCGCGTATTATTTGAAATATGTGAATCTAGTCTAGAATATAATATATATTTTAGCGTGGGCCTTTTTCTTTTTTTTCTTTCTTTCTCTCTCTTATTTTTTTTTCTTCCGATGGGAGAACAAGTTTGATGGCGCATTCCATTGGGAAACGGGGATCAATGTACAATTTATAGTTTACTGTTAATAATTAATTGCTATTTTCAATTTTAACAATAAAAAATTAATAACAGAAACAATAATAAAAAAGCATTAATGCCACTACTGGGCCAGTACTGAGCCAGTAATATCAAACCAGTACTGAAAAGCGTTATCATTTCGGTCAAATACCAGTACTGGTTCAACCGTGGCGGCCAGTACTCCGCCAGTACTTGCCAGTACTGGTCGTCAGTACTGAGCCAGTAATATCAAGCCAGAACTGAAAAGCGTTATCATTTCGGTCAAATACCAGTACTGGTTCAACCGTGGCGGCCAGTACTCCGCCAGTACTAGCGCAGTACTGGCGCAGTACTGGCGCAGTACTGGCCGACAATTTTCAATTTTAACAATAAAAAATTAATAACAGAATAAGCAATAATAAAAAAGCATTAATGCCACTACTGGGCCAGTACTAAACCAGTACTAGATCAGTACTGGTCGCCAGTACTGAGCCAGTAATATCAAACCAGTACTGGCAAGCGTTACCATTTCTGTCAAATACCAGTACTTGTTCAACCATGGCGGACAGTACTTGCCAGTATTTGCCAGTATTTCCCAGTACTTGCCAGTACTGGACGCCAATTTTCAATTTTAACAATAAAAAATTAATAACAGAAGCAATAATAAAAAAGCATTAATGCCACTACTGGGCCAGTACTAAAACAGTACTAGATCAGTGCTGGTCGCCAGTACTGAGCCAGTAATATCAAACCAGTACTGAAAAGCGTTATCATTTCGGTCAAATACCAGTACTGGTTCAACCATGGCGGCCAGTACTCCGACAGTACTTGCCAGTACTGGCGCAGTACTGCACCAGTTGTAAATTTTTGCTTGGGACTCTTTCTCTTTTTTTTCTTTCTTTCTCTCTCTCTCCCTTTTTTTTTCTTCAGATGGGAGAACAAGTTTGATGGCGCATTCGACTGGGAAACGGGGATCAATTTCAAGTGCGGGAAATGCCGCTGGTATTGTCATGATTGCCTTCAAAGTTTAAGCTAAATTATTCCCCGGGTCTTCATATATATACTAGTTTCATAAGCCTTGGAATATATATATATAGATGATTCTCCATATATATCTATATTATATTTTACTAGCAATTCCCGCGTCTTACTGTTCCGAAACATCTCAATATTTATATATTTATACTTTTGAGAATATATTTATTTATTATAAAATATATGCTTTCGATACTTATTTTCATTGCGGAATTTATATCCATATATATTCTTTTGGCGGCTTATTCAAGTTTTTGCAATGAAATTCAGAAACGTAAGTATATAGTATAAGAGCGTCGATATGGTAGGACGTAGGTATTCAAAAACGATAGCGCTCGATTTATTGTCAGTTGTAGAACATAACCTAAAAATCATAGGAAGGGGGAGAGGAGAATTTTCTTCTTTTTTTTAACCTTTTCTGTATTTTATTTAGAATCGAAGGCCGCGCAACAAATACTCGTTTTGTTTCGTTTGAAGATACCGAAGAGAGGAGGTTTAAAAAAAATTTTTTCTTTTTTACTATATTTACACCTGTGAAAATGTTCAGTGAAGTTTGATCGTTAATATTTCTTTTTTTTATTTCTTTTCATTTTTCAAACGATCGTGAGTTTCAAGTGAATGTTCCTGAAATTTCAAATATACAATGCTATATCTTTAAAAAAAAAATAAATGACAAAAAAATGAAAGAATAAATAATTATTTGTTAAAAATTTTATACTTGGGTGATTCTACAAAACAAGGGAATTTTAAAGTTACAAACTCTTGTTTTGTAAATTAATTTAAAAAAAATTTTAATTTATAATTTTCAAAAACAAACATTAAATTCGTAATCAGCGACCCCGAAAACCCCCGAGTAAATAATTTCCAGTGAATGTTCAACAATTTTCAAAATTTGTCCGCCATTTTGAATTTTGAAAAACTAACGTCAAATTCGTAATCAGCGACCCCGAAAACCCCCGAGTAACAAATTTTATAGAAATTCATCGATTATTTTTTTTGATTTTGACCTGGATGACCTAAAGTTGAATGACCTTATGACCTAAATCTCAATTTTCTAGTAGCTGTCTTTTTCTCTTGGTCTGTAAATTTTGACCTAAAATTTCTAGATTATTTACATCTTCGATTTTTAACTCGATTTTGACCTAAATTTTTTTATTATTTCCACCTTTGATTTTTAAGTCGATTTTGACCTAAATTTTTTTATTATTTCCACCTTTGGTTTTTAACTCGATTTTGACCTAAATTTTTTAGATTATTTCCACCTTTGGTTTTTAACTCGATTTTGACCTAAATCTATAGATTATTTACATCTTCGATTTATAACTCGATTTTTACCTAATTTTTTTTATTATTTCTACCTTTGGTTTTTAACTCGATTTTGACCAAATTTTTTAGATTATTTTCACCTTTATTTTTTAACTCGATTTTGACCTAATTTTTTAGATTATTTCCACCTTTGTTTTTTAACTCGATTTTGACCTAATTTTTTTATTATTTCCACCTTTGGTTTTTAACTCGATTTTGACCAAATTTTTTAGATTATTTTCACCTTTATTTTTTAACTCGATTTTGACCTAATTTTTTAGATTATTTCCACCCTTGGTTTTTAACTCGATTTTGACCTAAATCTATAGATTATTTTCACCTTTGATTTTTAAGTCGATTTTGACCTAATTTTTAGATTATTTCCACCTTTGTTTCTTAACTCGATTTTGACCTAATTTTTTAGATTATTTCTACCTTTGGTTTTTAACTCGATTTTGACCTAAATTTTTTTATTATTTCCACCTTTGGTTTTTAACTCGATTTTGACCTAATTTTTTAGATTATTTCCACTTTTGGTTTTTAACTCGATTTTGACCTAATTTTTAGATTATTTACACCTTTGATTTTTAACTCGATTTTGAACTAAACTTCAACTACATTATGCTTGATCTTGGTCAGTATATTTTGACCTAAATTTAAATATGATATATCTTGACCTAAATTAATAATTTTTAAATAGTCTAAAAAAATTTTTTTAAAGAGAGAGGGGGGAATGTCAAAGGATTGGTGATGTTTGGAATGAATTCATCAAAAATGGAATATATATCTATATCTCGATTTTTAATTCAACGGTTTGGATAAAAACAAGTGGTTGCTACTGTTTTTCGCGGAATATGCGGCGCGTTCAACGTGAACAACCATCGTTCAAACAACAGGCAATCAGACCTACGAGCACGATCACTAGCCGAAGCCCGAAATCATCGTTTTCCTCCTACACATACCTGTTCACGTTTCGCATTTTGTTAAAACAAAAAATAAATAAATAAAAATATATATCAAAACAAAGTCGACTTTTAATTATATCAAACAAGGCTGATCTGTAAATTTATTTTTTTTAAATTATGGTAACATTTTTTTTTTTTCTTTTTAAAATTAAAAAACTATTTTTCCTTTCTTTTCCTCCATTTGTTGAATAAAATTTCTATTATTTCTGATTTTTTAAAATTTCCTATTTTTTTTGCGGAAATGAATTATTATTGGACTATTACTTTATTTCTAGAAATTAGTCTATTACGTTTGGTCAAAATAACTACTATAGGTCAAAATCAGAAGAAGACAGAAACTTTAGGTCAAACTTAAAATGTCATTGTCACAGGTCACAATTTCAATATTTGGGTCAAAATAAACGGTTGAAAAGCTAAATATTTTTAAAAATTAGACCAGAATTAAGAAAAAGTTAAGAGAGAAAGAAGGTCAAGTTGTAGGTCAATAGTTACGCACAGACACTAAATATTTTCAGCATTTAGGTCAAATTAATACATAAAGAGGTAAAATAATTTTAAAAATTAGAGACTATGATTTAAAAAGAGGTCACTAGGGGACCAAGGTCCAATTTTAGGTCAATATTTTACAAACAATTAAAAACGTTTCTTAATATATTGATAAAAATAACACGTCAAGGGGTAAAATAACTTCTGAAATTAGACAGCAATAATTATAACCTCCAAATAGGTCAAGAGGGGACAAAGGTCAAATTTTAGGTCAATATTTACAAACAAAGGCAAAATATTCACAATATTTAGATCAAATAAATACATCAAGAGGTAAAATAATTTCAAAAATTAGACCAAGACTTAAAAAGAGGTCAAGATCGGACCAAGGTCATATTTTAGGTCAATATTTACAAACAAAGACAAAATATTTTAAACTTTTAGGTCAAATTAATACATCAAGAGGTAAAATAATATAAAAAATTAAAAATAGACCACAATTCTAACTCTAAATAAGTCAAGAGGGGACAAAGGTCAAATTTTAGGTCAATATATACAAATAAAAACAACATATTAACAATTTTGCTCCAAAAAATCAAGTCAATATGGCGAACATAAACTTAAAATTTAGTGTCAAAAGTCTTAATGAAAAAATTTGAAATTATTTTTGACCTTTTAAAAAAAAATTTATTTAAATTTAAATTCTATAAATTTAGCCGAAATTAAATAAATATATACATACATTAATTAGTCAAGGAAAGAAAAATTAAAATTCCGTATATAAAACAAATAAATAATAATAAATTTCAAAATTTTCACTTCATATATTTAATCTTAAATTGATTGTTTTTGAATAAATTAGATGTTATTTTTAATTTCACAATATTTCAACTTCGTAAAGTGAAATTTCCGATTAAATGAAGTGAAATGCATTTGAATATATATGAGAAGAGATTATAGATAGAAAAAAGAAAAAAAGATGATGAAAAAAAAATTTTTTTTTGGAAACTTCATTCTCAAATTACTTCAAAAAATGTTAATTTTTTTTTTTAGAGAGAGAGAGAGAGAGAGAGAGAGAGAAAATGGAATAAATAAAATGAAATTTATTCAGAAAATGAAATGATTCTTTCTCACTGAGACATAAAATAAGGTTATTAATTCTATGTGACATTCTCCAATCGCCTTTACTCTTTTCGTAAAGCCGATAATACTATTAACTGTGAGACATTTCTCGTTCTGTTCCGTCACACGTGCTCGTAAGTCTCGTCTCTCTCGCTCTCTCTCTCTCTCTGTCTCTCTTTTTTTCTCTTTTTCTCTTTTTCTCTCTCTTTTGTAGGGAGTGAAAATCTTCCTCGTATTTTTTTTTCGGGGCCAAAAAGATAAGCCGCCTTCGATTTCGAAGGTGATCGCAGATAACCCCCCCCCCCCCCCCCCCGCCCCCGACTTTCTAACCTCTCTCACTTCACTCGTCACACAAAAGTCCCTTTCGTAAGAGTTACAAATCCTCTTTTTCCCTTCGTATTAATGTATATAGACACCTTTAGGACTGAGGTCAGTCGAACGCAACGAACTCTTCTCTTTATGGCCCGTTAAATGAACTTTCCGCTCTCTTTTTATCGCTCAAGAGGGTCATCGGGCCAAATCTCGATTTACGAGCTACCTATGAATTTTTGCTCCTGCGCAGGTAGTCATCGCGACTCGCTCGAGTATAATAATTCTTTTTCATCAAATAATCCCTTTTTTTTCTTTTACTATCTGGCATTTTTTTTTTTATTATTTATTTGCGGCTTTTAAAATTAATTAAAAAATAATTTTTTTATTGTGACATTATTCTTCAATAATAATAATAATAACAATAATAGTAATAATAATGATAACAATAATAACAATAGTAATAGTAATAGTAATGATAATAATAACAATAATAGTAATAATAATGATAACAATAATAACAATAGTAATAATAATGATAACAATAATAATAATAATAATAGTAATAATAATGATAACAATAATAATAATAGTAATAATAATAATAACAATAATAATAATAATAATAATAACAATAATAATAATAGTAATAATAATAA